>CAAKHC010001463.1:28565-41216 GCA_901007825.1 Macroramphosus scolopax
TAAAATCAACAATGATCTCTCTAGTTTTCTTTATGTTGAGCTCCAGGTTGTTGCGATCACACCAGGCTGTCAGAACCTCCACTTCGCTCCGATAAGATGACTCGTCGCTGTTTGTTATGAGCCCCACAACTGTGGTGTCATCAGGGGGAGTGGATTTCAAATAATTCCTTCATTTTAAATGCCTCTTTTTAATTGAATTAGGAAACATGATGACTCAAGCTCAAAGCAATCTTTTTTCCACCACATGGCTCATGAACACTGAATTAACACTCCTCTACACCCCAAATTGCATTTAAACCTCAGCAAAGAAAAGGCATTTGCCTTAAATTAGTCAGCCAGCGTAAAGCTGCCAGATGCCTTGATTCTTTCTGTGAAGGAGTATCCAACAAAATGACTAATGTCTTACTTACATCAACACCAAAGTCAAATTCCTTAATTTGTGCCTGTTAAACCTGTTAAAAAAAGGCAAACATAAATTCTGTGCAAATCACCAAAGAACTCTGACTATGACTGTGAGAGGAACTACAAATCCCCACTCAACAGATATTACATGGTTCACCCCATGAATCAAAAAGAAAAGAGGAAATGCTTTATTAGATGTTACATATTTCAGTTTATAACCAGCCTTTCATGGACACAACTTCCAATGAGCCAGAGATCATTGCAGGTCAAACACCCCACTGAGGCAAACTGATAATACTGCAGGACAAAGGCGGCTCTGTTATAATTACTTTACAATAGAGCGCTGATGGATATCATGAAATAAATGAAGATACGATGAGGTGTGCTACTAACTTCATCGTAGCTGCAGGCCTTTATAGTACGCTAACAAACGAATCTTCATTTAATCTCTACTGTTGAAATCTTCTGCTAAATGACAGATTGCGTCAAGACACAGCAGCTATGGGAACAGTCGCTAGCTTTGGCTCTCTGTATTCGCGGACGATCCCCTGTGAGTGACCGCTCAAGGCCTTTAGATTTGTCTCCTTGTCTACGGTCGACCGTTATTTAAAACATCTCCCGGTGGATAACATTTGCTTCGCGTGACACTTGCTGGCAATGTATAGCCGGTCATTATGATTGTGACTGAAGGGGGCTCTTATGTCCACCATCATCACCCAGTGCACTCACCCTTTCTTCTGTAGCCTTAAGGAAACGCTGTCAGATTTATCCCTTAACGATTAATGATTGGGAGATACAAAGTCCAGACACAAGTGATGGTTGTGCGGGGAAAGCATTAAGGCACTAAAAAGACTGGCCTTAGTTCAGCCGACTGGGAGAGCTAACCAGAGGGCGACTGGAAAAATGAGGCTGTCTTTGTGGAATAAGTCTGGGTAATCCATCAGATGCCAGGCCTCATTATGGTTGTGCGCACACCAAAAGAGAGAGATCTTTATCTGGGCTTCCTGTTCTTATTAGTTGCACTCAAGCAAAGGATTGTAACAGTCCCTCTTTCATTCCCGGCTTCTGTGCTAAGGGGGGTGGTGGTGGTGGTGGTGGTGGGGTGGCTGATACAGAGAAGCAAAGTCATTCTCTGGCCTGCATTCCCCTGGCCACCTTGGTGGGCAGCCCTGCCAACTTGCTGGGGACGAGTGTGTCCGTGTGTCGTGTTCGAGCACCAGTGTGTATGTGCGCGCACGCATATCAGGGAATATGTAACTGTCGGAAACCTTTTTTTTGCCAGCTGCAGCATATCCTCCCCGTCACTGACGTTAGCCAAATCCAAAATGGTCGCAGCTATTTTAAGCCACTCATTCTCAAAATGGTGACACTAAATCTGAAATTGTCTTCAAAAAATATGAGGCTAGAGGGTGTTTTTTGGTTTTCGCATGTTAGCCCTGTAGTTTATTGAGCTTAAGATCGCAGGGAGGCAAAGGAGTGTTTAGTCTTATTCGGTCCCCGTTGGGGATATTCTTGGTGAATATTTCCAACCTTCATAAAGCCAGTAAGTCTTCTCATCCATCACAGCTCATAAAACTGTTGAGGAATAGGACTGCACCATCCAGGATGATAATGTTGAGACTGACATCCGGTGCATCATAAGCCTATTGACCCCTTGAGAATCCTCCGTCAAATTATTGCATTTTTTTTTGTGTGTGCACAGAGTGCATGAAGAAAGTACAGGATCACATTTAAGAGATGGTGATACCAAAGATTATAACCCAGGGAAAAGCCAAACTATTACAGTTCAATCAACCAGAACATTAATTCCACCGAAGAAAGAGTCATTGTGGTGAAGCTGCAAACTCTTGTAATCCCTGATCAGGCCAGCAGAGGTCAGTGGGTGACAATAGTGGTGGCGTGCTAGAGCTGTCAGAGCTGTCCAGATGAAGGCTCGGGCTGTGCAACATCAAGGAATTCTGAAGTATGACAGGTGGAGCGAATAATGCCCTGAAAAGGGATGAGAACAAAATGGTACAAAGACAGCAAATTAGCCCATCTCCAAAGATGAGGGTCTTCAATTATCACAGCTAGAGACTAGTTGACAGTTTGTAAGGAAAGCCGGGTTGAACTTTTCAAGGATGGTCAGGCGCAGCTTGAGGGCCATTAAAAAAGAGGGGCTGCCACTTGACAAAATGAAGGTAGCAAATAGGACTGGACATGTGGACTTTGGACACCAAGGGTTCTTTAAAGGGCATGAGGAGATAGAGACAAAATGATGCCTCAGTGTGCATGTACAAGCAGTTCCCCCTCCCTTAGCATGCTCTTGGATTGTGCTCTAATTAAGGTGGAGTTTAAATGCCGTGATCTGTGCGACACAGCTCTGATTGTAAACAAGGCCAAAATAACACGTATCTGAGCCCCATGAAGCCTTATAATGAAATAGCTGTGCATTGTTTTGTGTGTGTGTGTTTGTTAAATTTACATTTGATATCTGCACACACCCGTCCTATGAGCACTCTCATCGATATGGTTCTATCATCTGCATGTTTAAGGTTACCACACAAGCTCACGGCTGAGCAAGCAGTGGGATCAAACACGGGAGAGCAGGAGGCAAATCAGTTGACTTTTTCCGCCCGGATGGAACATCTACTGACAGCAGCACACAGCTTCAAAATGAACACGCGCACAAACACAAGCGTGATGTAAAGCACACGCTGACAAACACACCTCGGAGCATCCATGCACACCGTTGCACACACATAAACGTCTAACTATGCAGTCCTTCACCGTGCATGCTGCTAATTGGGACCTGATGAGGAAACCCTCTTCATCAAGGAACAATGAGACAGGCAGCAGAGGACATCGCCAGCCAACACAAATGAACACACAGAACGGCCCTAAAGATAAAATCTCTGCCCAGCGCCTCCGAAACCCCCACAGGAGGCTTTTCTTCAGGTGCTGGCATGGGTGATCATGAAGGGGACTAATTATGGGTCTTTTCCTCGGGGAGTCAGTTAGACCACTTGTAATATTTGCCCAGTCTGATATGGAGGCTGCTCTTTTCTATTTCCTTATGTGCCTCGGGCCTCTGGGTTTGCCCTACTTCAGTCCACAAGGTGCTCTCAGTCTTGTGAAAGTGGACTGGCGAGCCTGGAGGACACGAGGGACAGACGCAGAGCCCCTCGCTTCTAGTACGACTTTGAGAACATCATGGAATCTAACCTTTTTAACCCCCGCAACTGATTTGATCACGACAAAATTGATAACATTAGCACACATGTAGTTCATTACGAGAGTCTCTTCGCGTTCTGGCCACATGTCTTAGCCCTCAGATTCCCTTCAAGCGATGCCCCTAGCAGCTCAGTGCAGTTTTGAATTAATGAATTAAATGCTATTTTATAACATGATATCTTTCTGAGCCTCCACAGCTCAGGCACCGATATCCAAACGACCCTGAATGTATCCCTCCTATTCTCCCCACACTTGCCATTCTTCTGAACACAAAGCTAATATGCGGCGGGCCTGACAGTCGCGACGGCGTGAGGAGGCATTTACATAAGCTTGTGTATACGGTCATTGTGATGATAATAGGCGTGTGATCTCCTGTGTCAGCGAATGAGAAAAAAACATCTCATCCATTCAAATAGATATGTCAGCCAAAGCATTATCCTCCCCTATAATTGGCCACAGAGGTCACCCTGGCAGAGCCACGAGGCGACATTTAATGTGGGACATGAATTTGTTGTGCTCATTCACCCCGTCTCTCCTCGACACACAGATACCGCCCGGCTGAAATGTGACACCCGGCCCACTCGTTGCCAGCTACAGCTGCCCGTACCAGGGCTGTTTTCTACGTACGATTCTTTTTAATGCCATCCCATTAATAACACTCATGCCCACCGACCCCTCAGTGCCGAGCAGCTCGTCTCCTTCTCTTAATGTATTATTTGTGCACTCAGTGGCAAAGGGCTGTGACAGTGAGTTCAGAAGATTACAAACTAACATTGAAATCCGACCTTGCAGAAATGACACCGCCGTTAATCTAAGTGTTCAGGCTCCATAATGTTTTTTTTTTTTCTGCAGGAAAGCTTGTGCTCATTCCTCTTCCACACACATTTCTCGTCTTTCCAGCACAGACACCGGAGTGAGGTGAGTAGACAGTGATCTATGACATGCAGAATTACACCAGACACAAATCAAACTGCCATAACACTGACAGACTGTGGGGGCATACTAACAGCTTTCAGCATTTAAGGCCAAAACACACCGGTGTGCCCCTGTAGACTCTTTATCAACATCTAAATTCAACATAAAGAGGATTTTGTTTCTCCATCAGATCACATTTTCTTTCATCCTTCATCAGAAGCTGGTTTATGTTTGACATCCTTGTAAGGGTTCGGCTCAGGAGGTAGTGAGGTCGTCTTGTAATGTGGTTACAGGTACTGCTTCTCCAGAGTGTTCAGGTGTCCTTGAGCAAGACACTGAACCTTTAACGATGCCGTGTCATCAGTGTATGAAAGTGTGTGAATGTAGCTTGGCTACATTGTAAAGATCTTCTTTACCGTTAAACAAATGCACCATTTACCATCATTCCTCCTCTACATTATGTCATTTGTATTCATCCACTGGTGAACTTAATATCCTGTTCTGCTGCATTCTAATTCATAATTTCCACATACTGCATTTCCTACGAAATTCCACAAACTATCTGATTGTTGTTTGTCGCTCTTTACAGGGGACTTTTACACAACAGCTTATTTGATATCAACACTGATATTCAGGAGCTTTATCAAGTCTTGTAAAATGTCACCAGAGGAGGTCCGACAAAGGATTATATTAAATATCGAGTGGTATCTACCTTAATACTGATGTGCTCTGAAGACTTACAAATATTGCTTGCTGCGTTTGCTGGCCACCCTGAGTTTGCAGTAAGATGTGGTCTATAACAAAAGATGATGCATTCCACGGTATGACATGATAGACACTTCTTGTCTTCTCGGTATGTGCAGTCGCTTCTCCATCCATTCTCTATGTCGTTTACAAGAAGGTCGCATTGATAAATGAATGCAAGGCTTATGTCAGTCCTTTTAATTCAAGCTTTCATGTATAAATTCCTTTTAGAAAACTATGTTGGAGGCACTTTATTGAGCCCAGGCAGACAGTTCGTCGGTAACTATGGGGACGAAATGATCGGCGAAACCCACATGACACAAAAACAGGAAGTGATTCTTCGGTGGTTCTTAGGTGGGCTACATGACACAGTGTGGAAACCACCAATGATCTCAATATGTCAAAAACTCCTGCAACTGTCTTTCATAAGAGTCAATGTCAATGGATCAGACGTTAAAGATATTCACAGAGCTAGTGTAACTGTTTTGCATCCAATTGTTTTCACAAAGTTTGTGCTTTTTTGAGCTTTCGATTTTTTTTTTATGATACAAATTGTATCGTTATCTATACAAATGATCCTGCACAGGGTACATGGAGCCAATAGCAGCTGAGTTGAGAGGCGACAGAGGTTCCTTACAGCCAGCCAATCTGAGGGCTGACTCATAGAGACACTCACATAATATAATAATTCTGCTAAATGGGAGGAAGCCATAGTATATTGCAAACCCAGATTTAATGAAAACTAAATTGTTCATTATTTATCCTGTTTTAATGCATTACATGAACCCTTTTGAATTACCATGCTATGATAATATAAACATTCCACACATGCAATTAAATACCGTGATTCAGAGCGGGCTCTGCACATCCAACTGATTGAAACTGATTCCACTGATTGCTGCCTCTCCTGCTATTCATGAAAATACTACATGTTAATTGGGTATAATCCCCAAAACCTGACTGCTGCTATTTTCTATGTTTTTTATAATTTATGTTTTTACTAGCGGTGGATCTTGTTACAAAAATTCAAGTAGACGCTGGAAGATGACTAGATAAATTAGGTCTCCTCTGTCTACCTCCTTCCACCATCATTTAAGGAGACTGGGTAGATGCAACACTTCACCTCACTGATTATTTGATGTACAATTCAAACATGGGGTCGGCCACGTTACACTGGCTGACCAACTGTATACACTTCAAGTACCGGTCCAAACAAAGTGAGGTAGTTGCAACCAACTGCTTCAGAGTTGAAACAGGAAGCTAAGAAGAGTAAACAAGAGAGCCTTACTCGTCCCTTGTAATTCAGTCGGTGTGATGCTAGCCGTTAGCAACTGCTTGGATACACAAACTGCTGTGAGTTCAGATGGAAACACTGAACTAACAATGCTGGTGTGACCATCACCAGTTTTATCCCTTCAAACAACGATACAAGTTGTGCAGTACCCTCAACAGAATTCAATGCGTCAGCATCCCGTAATTACCACTTGTGCCAGGAGAGGTCGCTGTTGATGAGCAAAGCTGCATTATAATGCTTTAATCTTCCAATCAACTGTTATCAGTAATATCATATTTCACTCTATCTGAGGTGTTAGTAGGCTTCAAAAGAAGTCCCTGAAAGCTTCCCCCACTTTCGGCAACTGACAGAATCCGGAATCTAAATATCGCTCCAGACATTTCACCAAATATTTGCACTTTTCGGTGGGTGTAGCATTGGCCAAGGAAGAACTCCTTCATATTTGAGGCAGATGCATTCAACTTAGAGAAAAGCAAGATGTTCTTGCATTAGATTTCGTGGAGGTTTGCACTCATCAAGGGCATTTCTAATTTCTCTGTTATTATTCAGAGATTTATTGAATTTCCATGATGGTTTTATTTGATGCATTTAACATGAGATTCCAAGCAGACCGAAAGTCAGTGTTGTAAATTCTTTTATTCATCTGTCGTGTTCTTGAGCAACTCCGTGATTTTCATAAAACATTCATAATTGGTTGCTCAAAAGCATTTTGGCAACACTGAATTACATTGCTTTTTCGATGCATTTTCCTGGATACAGTCTGCTTTGAGACAATTCCATCTAAATAACATAAGACGAACTTCTAATTTAGTCAGTGGAAGCTCCTCAAATAGGCCAGGAAACAGAATTATTCATGTGTGTTAGGAAACACGTACGCCATGTGCTGCCCAGAACATTATATTGAACTGTACAGTATAATTGGTTTAAAAAAAGAACTGCAGTAACAAGTATATGCATTCATAAAACCCAAAGGCACCTCTGGGCCATCGTGTTGACTCAGACTAACCATGTGGCAATCAAATCACCCCCTGAGTTTCCTCTTCTAGAACGAGAGAGGGAGCAGACACAGGACTGAGACTGGCCTCCTCATGCGTTGACGTTTCACCTCATCTCTGGGCATGGCTGGCGGGCAAAAGCACACCCAAGATTATGAGAACAGAGCTCGGATTCTTATGCAGATGAGAGGGGCTCTGCACACAGACCTTTCCCCAGCCCTCCCTGCATTGTTGTTATCAAATCAGCCCCCGGCACTTTTATTTGTGTTTAATTGGGTGTTACAGCAGTTGCTCTCTCTTCTCTACTACTTTTATATATACCGCTCATACATGAGGACATTAATAATTGACTGCCCTCAGTACTGGCCAGTGTTCTATTGTTTATTGACATAGCTTGTTGCCTGAAGGAAGCTATAGTATGGCCCTTTGTTTTGTGGACTTGGTTTCACATCTGTCCTGCAGGGCAGCTGTTGAGATCCAGACTTTCCTGCAAGGAGCAGCAGCAACACCCCCAAAACTGACAACTGTGTTTCCTCTGTGCTTTATAAAAACAAGAAGGGAGGACATATATTGTGGGATAACAAGAATGTAAAACAAGCTTGTAACAATACAGTGAGTCAACGACACACAGTTTGCACGCAATTGCCCATCAAAGACTAAAATGTGAGATTAAAAATGTATTACTTAGAAATTCAAAACTTTCTTAGCATTTCATCATCAGGATGTTGCAAATGTAACTTGTAATGAAACAGATATTCTGAAATGAAGTGTTCACTTGCACTTAAGCCATCTCTTTAAAGGGTCAGTTCACCCAAACTGCTGTACACATCCGTATGCCGTCTCCCTTAGCAAAAGAGGCTTTTATATAAGTTTAGGTTTTATTTTGAAGGGATTTGATGGTACAGATTCTGAACCCTTGGACATCTAATAATGTGGTTGAACCTTCTATGGATTTATATGTAATAAAAACGTCTAGTTGTAAACCTTAGTTTTGCTATTTACCAGTGATTACCTTCACAATCACACAGAAGTACATGTGTGAAGTACATTTTGAGGAGAAAGTGGTATGATTTTATGATGATGAAAGTAATATGATGAGAAGAGTAACAAATTAAACACTCGATCACAATCAGGTCAAGTCAGCTGTTGGGGCTCTGGCATCTGATTAGGAAGTCTCCTGGATGCATCTCGCTGGAGGTATCTGTGGCACGTCGAACGCGTAGGAGGCCCTGTGGTCGACCCAGAACACGCTGGAGGGATTATATATCTCGTCTGGTCTGGGAACACCTCAGGGTCCCCGAGGGAAGGGCTGAAGCATGTTGCTCGGGAGAGCGACGTCTGGGTTTCCTTACTCAGTCTGCTGCCATTGCGACCCAGTTCTGAAGAAAATGGATGGAAGGGTGGATGGCAGGGGCGGCATGGCTGAGGAGTTAGAGTGGCAGTCCCGTAATTAGAAGGAACGAACCCCATCTCCTCCTGAGACCGAACCCCCTATTTGCAGCCACAATGCGTGTACTTTGCTTACAATAAAAAATAATCTTTCTAGCCTTTTTTGTTTATTCTAAATTTGTATGCAGTTCTTAAAACAAGCTCAGGCACATGAGACCCGATGATACGTTGAAATAAACATAATTCAACTGTGGGAATGAAATTCCTGCAGCAACAGGGTTCGTTTGAATGTCAAGCTGGTATTTTCGGAGGGATATTCGCTGAAGGTTACTGAGTACTAGACCAAATTTCCAATGCCCAGGATGGCTTACTCATCAAGCAATTAAAGTTGTTCAGACACTCGCACGGTTTATCCCCACAGACCATCACGTGTGGTTGTCAGGGAGACCGGTGTGTCTCCTTTATTCCTGGCATTAGCATGCATCACTTATCTGGATTGTGTTTGGAGGTGATTTGCTCTGGTTACCCTTGGACCTGACATTAAATCTGACCACAGATATCCCACTAAAATCAGATGGCTCTATTCTTTTGTCAAATACGTGGGGCTGTGTTTTTCTTCTAGCTGCAAAAGGGGATTATTGTCAATTTCTTCATGAGCCTTAATGTATACGTAATATAAATCTTCGCAGTAGTGCAGTGTAAGCTGGTGTCGTGTTACGGACATCGTGTTCTATAGACATTTTAACAGCTTGGTGAGTCAAAACAAGAAAGAACAGCCCACTTTATGGTCAGATGAAAGCTTTACTCCTGCTTTCCATCTGGTGTGACACAAACCAGAGCGAGAATGAGACAGAGAACTGAATTCTTTCCAGCATCATGAGAGGTGATAGGAAGACAGCATGTGCCTCGCTGGATATGTTGTCAAGAGTCTCCATCTCTTACATTGACAGGCGCACTGGAAGGTATTCGCCTGGGATTATAACATGGACTGTATAAAAGAAGGAATCTAGCAACGATCCGGACAGTCTGTAGCCTGTGTGTCTCTCCTCCTGCCCCCGGGGCGAGAGACACGCCTCGACTGCATCTACTGTGTTACATTCTGTGCAGTGTTTTCAGTCCACATGGCAGCTGACACTACTATTATATTCTCCTGTCTTTCTCTTATGTTGTCATTTTGCATATAAATAGGCAAACAGCTGTTTTTCAGTTATGTGCATGTTGATTTTGATGATGTCACAATTTTAAATTATGAATTTTAGCAGTGCAGAGACCAACCGTGGAAAGTGATTTCACATTTCAGTCCATATCATACTCATCATTAACATCCCAGGAAATATCCAACGGACCTTTATTCTGTTATATTTCTCATACTTTGGAAAGTATATCCAGACACCTGTTGTTGTTTCAGTTTGCAGATTTGCATATACTAGAAGGGTGGGCCACTGACCTTGGACTAGATCTGCACAGTACGAATGCATTGCCAGATGATAACTTGTATAATATAGACACATTTAAAATATTGAATTTGTAGACGAATTAAGTATAAGGTCAGAAGTTACTGTCTGCCGGAGTCCATTTTAATGAAAACACAAAAAATATCTTTTGTGGCCGCAACATCTTCATGAGCTGCCAGGACGCTGATCCTGGAGCTGTCCCGGGAACCTTCTGTTATTTGTTTTGACAGGTTATAGACGGCTGTTGGTATTTAATGCTCTCACTGCAGTACCATCTGTTTTTTTTTCATGCATTGTTTCTAACCACATGATTCAAATAAAGCAGTCTGACGAATGAGTTTTCCTTGTGTCTTACTTTTTTCTCCGGCAGCGGTGGACCCGAGTGAAAAGAACAAAGAAACAGCAGCTAAGACGTCAAACAGCAGCTTAAAAGGAGGAAGCACAATAAAACGTTGCACCAGTGTTAGTGGGCTTGGCTGAAGCTGTTTACCACCCCCTGATGTTTTTCCATCACAGATGCATTGTTGCCTTCAATTACAGGCTACCCTCACAGGGGCTCTGTGCGGAGCTGCGCTGCCAAGGTCATATGGTCAGTAACTTCATGATAGCCTCCATTTTTCTGTATCATCCACCATTTTGTCCGGTCATCCATTTGGGCTTGCACCTGCTGAGTGCTGTTTGAGGACCGAAAATTCGGCCTCACCAATGTTGTTCCAACAAATTGTCGCCTCGCCTGTTTGCCGGCAGGTTCTTTGAAAATGAAAGTGCCATTTAGCGACACATTTCAGTTCCATTTAACATAACAACTTATCCCGCGCTGCTGTTCTTCATGAAACCTAAATGCTTAAATGTTATCTTTTTTTTTTTGCATTTAATTTCTAAATTGAATATTTGACAATTTCTCAAGAGATACCCGGCGTATGAGGACCTCGAAATGCTTTATGTAACTGTATCGTACGTTGAGGCTATTGCAACTATGCTTACTAAAAATACAGGTAATGATATCTCATTAAACTCTGAACAGTCGCTTCACAGGAATTCTGTGAACAACAGGCGACTTTTTTGGCTGCATTTCACTGACTGAACATTGTTGTTTAAAAGGGTTTGACATGTTTGCAGGCCAAAGAGGACTTTTTTTCCCTCCAAAATAAGATATCATCTCTTCACTTGTGAGGCTGTTGTGCCTCTTTTTGAATCAGAAAATATGATCAAATAAAAGACAAATAATAACACAGAATAATAGATGGCATTCCTTAGTTCAGTAAGTATACTACGGAGACATTGTAGCATTTAGATTTAATAACTATCTACTGAACAATGTCAATGTTTGCAGGTCTAACACCATGAGACTGAAATAGTGCACAGATCTTAAAGTCCTTGTTAACATAGTAGAAACACATAAAAACAACATCTGTATCATATTTGTAAGAATCTTTGTCGTCATAAATCTGCCAAAACACCGCACAGGGGTAGGTGGCCTCATTTCGGCAACATGACTTTAAATTATGGAGAAGGTAGAGTAGGTTTCTTTTGAAAAGCCCCGTGCTTCTAATACCCGGCAGCCTGCCACTGTTGACTCTTTGGAGCCCGGTTGGTGTTGGAAACGCTCCATATCTGTACGTATCGACCTCCTCCGGAGGGCTCCCACCGTCTCAGCTGTATGTCACTCCAAGTCAATTAAAACAGGAATGGATGGCCGGTCCAAAGACACCAGAGACAGCTGCAGTAGGAGAGCAGAACGGGGAGGAGAGGTGAGCGAGGGGATGGTTTACGATAAAATAACGACGAAACAAGGATAAAAGTGGAAGGACCTTAAACCTGATTTCTGCCTAATGGCCAGAAGAAGTCTGATTTTTCCGTCTGGTGAGTCTGTGAGATAACGACCTGACTTCTCAGCCGGGAAAGCCTCATATTGTTTTCACCTTGTGAGTCTGTGTGTGTTACTGAGGCAGAATGCGGTGACGGAGACACCAGCTGTAGCAGGAACCAACAGCTTGTGAGCACCTTGGAAGGTTTTTATAAGTCACTTCTTGTTATAAATAAAAGGTATTTAAGTTACAGGTAGGCTGATAGTTGGATGACTGTGCTGCACCCGTGGTCACCTTACCGTGCGACATATCGCTCAGTGACTGCATAATGAGTTTGTCTTTCACATGGGATGGGGTGGGAGGGGGGGGGGGGGGAGGATGGGGAGCAGGGATCACTTCCCATCTGAAAGTTCCCTTATTCTGCGCCATCAGAAAGG
>CAAKHC010001463.1:54445-83287 GCA_901007825.1 Macroramphosus scolopax
TCTGCATCAGATACCGACACACACCCTTCAGCAGCCTGCCGAATAAGTCCAATTTAAAGCCCTTCACATCATTACGAGACGCTTGGTGGAACTGCTCCGGCTGCCGTGTGTGCGGTGCATGTGGAACATCATTTTTAGAGTCACCACGACGTCTTTCCAAATCATAAATATGAATTAAATAATATAGTGAAACCTGCTGATTGAAATTCATAAGAATGTTGTTGAGATAAAACTCTGCACATAAATTAGTATATATTATATTCCATACTGGCAGAGATGGCACCAATTTTATTAGTTTTGAGTTGATATCAAGATGAGAACGATCACGAGAGACAAACGTTCCCCCTGAACTGTTGACATGCTTATTTGCCACAGTTATTCGGTGCGTCTCCCAGATTACTCTGAGCCCCTTGACAAATTCCAGACCCGACGCCTGTGTTAACGTGACAGTGGCACCCCGACTATGATGACAGTGACATGCGTGTGTTGTGATGCAGATGATATCTCAGCCTCATGTGTCTACCCAGGCCTCCCGTGTCAGCTGGTGCTGCTGTACGCGTATGACAGCTAACATAGGCGGGCTGACTCAGTGACAGCTTGTGCCGCCGCTGATGTCACCACACACATTATTAACTCTAAGGCAAACCTACTCACTGACGGCAATCTAGAAGACATTTTTAAGAATTTGCATGTGACTCATTTCCTCTTTAGTTTCTCTGTAACTCCATGCAACCTAATCATACAGCTATTTTCATTCACACACACACACACAATAGATATCAATTAATACCATGAAATCATCAGATTACAGCCGAAGCGTCTCGGGGTTAATAAAGGGCACCTTGAGGAATGACTGACAGGGGGGTGGGGGTGGAGGGGGGGTTGTGTTTCCCACCCTCTGTCCTTGCTTTGATTTTCCCCCATTTGCTTTGCACATGTAAGCAGTTCCCTAACGGGTGTCAGTTTGCTATAGGCGGCTGTCATCATCAATCAATAATCTCCTGGTGAAGCTCTCAATCACGGGCTGCATATCATAGCTGAGCAGCAACATCTCCACTTCCTCCCACTGTAGGAAAAAGGGAAGCCAAAATATCCTGGATACGGGCGCTGCCAAATCGCACTGGGGACATCATTTGGATCCATTGTCTGTGTAGTTGTGATCAGGGATCGGAGCGCCGCGAGGTCCCGCCGGTCACTGCTGAGCAACTCAGTGTAATGGTTGGAAACAGACATCCTTGCTCATGAAAAGCTACCTCTTGATTTCCTTACATATAATCCCCTCTGTCTATATTGTTCCCGTACTGCACCAACTTGGTCCCTATGAGTCATTTCGACCCCAGCACATTGGGAAACAGCCACCACGGATGATAAGTCCCTTCAGTTGATGTGGTTGTTGTAAGCTGCTGATGAAACTGATGAATCAGGATCCTTGTTGGCTAAGAGGAAATGTTAGAAGATCGTCATGTTCAATTTTTCCGATACAGTTCATGTTCAGCAAATGTCTCAGATCATTGAGTTTATCTGACAGCTACATTTTCGTAGCCACAGTCTATTTATTGTTAATCTTGGCTGTGTTCACTTTGTGTGTTTCTCAACATGGCTGCCAGCAGTGCTGGGCAGTTTCATGCCTGTTTTGAGTTTGCCAGCTAAATGCTGTTGTCAAGTTAAGTGCGTGCAACGGTGATACCAATTTTCTATCGCTTCGGTTTCAGTCTAACGGCATCATGAAAATCTAGGCTGCTGCTTCGTGTGGCGTTGAGTACTAACAGCTACAACACTGTTGTAAAGACAGGTGATGGTAATGTTTTCCACACGCTTCATATTCACTCAGATATGTCAGAATATGTGGACTTACGACAGCTTGGAAGAGAGATATTTTTTGAGCTTTGAGCTGGAAGCTGGAAGAGTGTGGAGAAGCAACATCCGCCCCTGTCGGTTTTCCTACGGATCGGCCACCATCCTTGAGGCATTTCTGTCCTCCAGAGTAACGTGAACCTGCACTAATCACTTTTACTTGGTGCTGGAGTCAGAGTAGGACTGTTCACTGCTGCTGCTAGCTGGACTGTGACTTGCACTTGCACTGCTGTCAAGCCAAGAAACTACTGCATGTTGAATGATGGGTGATAAAGATATCGTAGCATCGGCTGCAGATATTTCCTTCTTGTTCTGCTTGCTTTTTAAATCATGCAGATGAACCCACTGCTGGACGTAGTGTGATAACAGGCCAGTAGCCATTGTGTCCTGAGGCACTTAAGGGGTGACATTGAGCAGATACTGTGGAGCTCCAAGGCGCTCCGGACTTACAACCTTAGTGAAGTGCCAGAGCAAGGGGAAAGCGGAAGAAATCCGCTTTCTCCTCTTCCCTAACACGGGACTGAGCTGGCAGTAGTACAAGGCTAGGATAAATGGAAGTACATCAGAGTGGAGGGATAAGATTATCCTGGTTGGGATTTGGATTGGGACTTTGAGGAAATGCTGAAGGTGGGAGAAAAGACGATGTTCTCACCTAAGCTACTGCAGCCTCGGAGAGAGCAGTTGGCCGAAGGATGAGGAGAAAACCGAGATATAGAAAGTTCCCGTGTGTTCCCCCTTTATAGTCTGTGCGGAGAAAATGGGACAAAAGGCATTAAGCTGTGATGGTGGATGTGTGTGTAGTAGTAGTGTAAGACGTTGGAGCAGTCTTATGCAGTTCATTTAAACGTGGTACATTAAGTGCTCGATCTACACACCATGAATACTTATGTGGTAATACGAGCAATCAGTTGTGCACAATGAGACATTTTCTTGGTATCATTAGTTAGAATTCCCATGCGGATACATGCAATTAGAAGCACTTCAACAAACAGTTTGGGGTGTGTGCATCTTCGAATATTCCTTAGACCAATTATTACCAATTACCAGTCCCTTAAAGTTATGATAATCCAGTGGGCGGATTTACCCGCGGCTCATTGAAACGCCAGGAGCATGTAAACCTCATGCTCTGACCTCGTGACATTGCTGCTGCGGGTGCAGTGGAGGTTAAAAAACGGCAAGCATGACAATATTTTAAAAACGTGTCTGCGACTGCAGCACTCTGCCGAGCACCAGCACTGAGCCCTCTGCTGCATTAGCAGCCTCTCAAAGAAAGTGTATCATTAATTTTTCACAGTTCCTCAGCTTTTGTCTTTGGCGTGACATCTATTCTAGTTATTGTCGTTTGAAGTGACAAACCACACTGTTGGGCCAGATTTAGTTTATACTTTTATTTTCTGTGAGCAAGTTATTTCAAGCGGCGCGTTTTTGAATAGTTCCACATGTGTGGTAGGTCGTTTTAATTGCTTGAATTACCATTTAATGTTGTCTCAAACCAATGAACTGGGTCACACCTGGGCCGTTGGCCAACACAGTCCAAACAAAGTCAATAACAAAAGCTATTCTGCCTACCGAACTCCTACAACGTGATACTGTCCGCAGCTGATATCTGCAGCACTGCTTGAACGAACCGTCCTGCTAGACGGCTGCCCAGCGGGAAGCAATCGACCACAGCGCTGCTCATGCATCTCTGAGCGCCGCCGCATTGCACATTCAGAATCTCATGCTTGACAAAGTTGCAACATACAGTACGTTACAAATTATTCTACACTGAGGCAATTAGCGGTGCCTTGATCTTTAATGTGGACAGATCAGAACTAGTCTGCCTCATCACTGACCAGACCGCAGGATAGGAATTTATACCCAGAGACATACGGCAAGGGAAGTAGAACAGAGGTTCCCCCCCTAATTAGCAAGGAAAAATGTCATTTCCATGGTTAACTTAAAACATTTATATGGTCTGAGTACTGCTGTCAGTGTGGAAACAAGTCTGCTGCATTATAAAAGAGCTTCAGAATGACCTGGCTTTCTTTTCTTTTTCACTCACGCTCCATTGATGCAATCAAATAAACATGAGCGGTTATCCTGTAACTTCTAGGAAAATCTAATGAGACGATGAGTAAGATCTTGCAAGTTCATCACATGCCTGTAGTCATTAAAGAGCTGCTTCCCCTTAGTCACAAAAAAACTCTCCATGAACCTTGGGGGGGAGGGGGGGGGGGGGTGTAAAATGACTGCATTTGAATTGTAGATACTTGGGATGAAGCAAAAAACAGTCCCCATGAATTATTTATTTCATCATGACAACATTATAATTAAATGCATTAACACAAAATAGTCCTCTTTAATTATTCAACTCCATTGTTTTTGTGAAGGAACGGGGAGGTTGCATGCATAACTTAGGAGCAATATTTCCATAATAGGACCTAAACTGTATTCGACAGAGTAGAAGGTTTTAAGAATTACAATGACAGCGGCTAATCTCCGATACGTATCCGAATTATTTTTGTCACCAGCATAAATTCAAGCCGGAAAATGTAAAACACAAAACTTTCATGAAAAAAGCCTCTCGTCCTCCTTTAATATCATGATAATTATGTTCTACAGCGTAACCTTGAGTGATTCACATCAGGCTTCTGTTGGAAATGTTCCAACACAGACAGGCAGGCGCTCAATTTTGGGTTTTCATTTTTTGCTCATGCTGGAAATTATGCTGGGTCGGTAATTCCAGAGCTAAAAATTCTCTACACTCAGTGATAACTTGATTGACATTGCTGCCCCCGCATTAAAGATGTTCCAATTCAGACCCTGAAGCTGCAGGAGTGCAGCCTCCACTGAATCATCCCCCCCCCACACAACGCAGATTTTGGTTTAAATGGATGGACAATATAATCAATTATCAACATCAGAACATTCAATCAGTGGCTTAATTACAGGTTATTTAATGCCTCAGCTGGAATTGATTCTATTTATCATGCAGCTATGAACTGATCAAATGTAAGCGGTGTGAAGGCAGAAGCCACTGGAGACGTGTTTGGGGTGAAAATAGTGACGTTTTCTTGCAAAGTTCATTAAACGTAAACAGATTCTGTCTGAAAGATTTGACTCTTTCACACTTTGTTCCAACAAACCTCCGTCTCAGGTTCCTGCAAATGAACTTACAACTTCTCCTTTTGACAGAGTTGGAACATATTGTTGAAGTATTATCTTTAGAAGTACAACTCATTATCTGAACTCATGACAATTATTCTGCTTGCACCGCCAACTAGTGGCGACAATATGCAATTGCCTCACCTTCTGCTCTAGCAGTGTTATTCTGCACTTAATGGACCGCTGCATCTCAGCCTGGTGTGGCCACATGTGGCTGCACCTGGCTTTAAAGTTTGGAATGGTAAAGACAAAAATGTCTGTTGCTCTTTTTATTAGGGAGCAAAAATCATTTTTAATGAAAGTGTGTTTTTTTTTCACTGTGTAAAAATCTGAGGCATCACTAAACTTCTCGAAAACATTTTGTACAACAAAAAAAAAGCCAAGTGCAGTGCAATCACTGCTACTGCTGTGTTCCAACGAAGTTTGCAAGTTCAGACTGTCCATAATAAAGCTCTGCCTGCAGGTGAAATCACACATTGTACTGATCTCCCATTCTCAGGAGGAGCTAATGATAAAGCCGTCGTCCCTGTTTTGTTTCCGTCTATAATGCAGAGGTGTCTGAGCGTGTTTTGCCTGAGACTTCGCAGACTTTCAACTCAGATTGTAGAAGGTTTCTCACAATCTCTGTAGCCTTCAGCATCTGTCTCATTGTTAGTCTGCGTCTATTTAAAGTGTTTTATCACACCTAGCAGTTGGCAGAAATGGAACGAGGGAGACGTATATTGCTGCTGAGCAAAGGCAGGGAGATGGAGAGAACACCGTCGTTGACACAAGCACTAACGACACACACAAACCTATTACTATAACCGCCGACGCTACTGCAGGTGGCACTTTTGTAGTCACTGCTTTGAACCGCATTTGTACTACCTCCCTTTTTAAGATCAAATGTACTGTCATTTCTGACAGGTCAATTCCTTACAGAGATATCTAACTTGCAATAACCCCACCTGCAATTACATAGCTGACACTTATTATTAGATATTACTTGTATCGTCCGTTGGTATTTTTCAGATCCAGAGTCTGTCCTTATACATACAAGTGTTGTTGCCTTCTTGGTGGGGACCCTTCATTACCGAGCTCCTAACAATTGCAACTGAACCATAACCCATTTTAATAAGATGGCATTCATTTGAATAAATCATATATATATTTCGATTTGTGCATGTACAGCCATCTCTCCGGGGAGGAGGTCCTAAATACTCCCCGGCCAGCACCTATTATTATTTATTCTCTGATTGTTATATTGCCAGATAAATATAATCCGTTATGTCAGTAGGATTCTAATCTATTAGAATAACTATTTACACATTCCACTCGCCTCTTATCCATCGCTGGAACGAAAGATGGTTGGACCATGACCTGGGACAAACCCCCCCCCGGGGCAGACTTAAGTCCCAGCCTGCTCCAAATCATCCTCAGACCATATCTTCACCTAAACTCACTCTAACCCCGACTCTTCAATGCTGTGTCTCAATTTGTATACTTCCATACCTGCACTAGTTAGTTTAAGTGTACAAGTGTGTTCCAACATATCCGGATTGACCGTATACACAAAGCGGTGAAAGAACTGAGTCTGGAATGACGGGGAAATTCTAGATCGTACGATCACCTGTGGAGTTGTTGGCATAAGCAAAGACGTACATACCGCTAAGCATTAGCATGTGTGTACCTTTACATGTGGTGCCTGTACGACAGAGTGGCATCCCATGGATTGCAGTGCAAATTGCAGAATATGCATATATTATGTTATTCGTTTCCGGGCCTCAAGCTCGATAACGTGTCTGCGACATTTCGTTTAATCGTTAAATCGCATGAAAATAAGCTGAAATATGAAGTCTGAAACTCCTTCTGTAACTGTTTGTGTCAGATCACTCAGACACTAAGCAACTGCAAAACTCCCTTTTGGTTGCACCATGTGAAGTATCCCGCTGAGGTGTCCCTCCCCCCAAACACCTGGGATGCAAAAAACAGGTCTCATAGGCGCAATGAAGCCGTGTGCACTGTAACATTGTGACTGAAAGTGACACTGCTGACATATATGGGACAACATGACAACAAGTGAACAGAAATAGCCCCCGACAGGGGAATTGCGAGAGGGTTGCCAACATTTGCGTGGACAGACAGCATTCACAACCCGCAGTGCCTCTGCTCCAAATCCACGATGAAAGGGTTGCCTCTGTTGTCTACCGAGACTGAGGAGGATATCATGGCGGTGTTGTAGGTGCCAGATGGCGGAGAATCATTGAATGTGTGGATGAGTGGGTAACGTAGGAAACTGGATGTGTGACATGACTGAATAAAACAGACTTTGGGACAGGCTTTTTGGGAAACTATTACATTACTCGTGCTATCAAAAGAGCGGCGCTGAGGCGGAAGCACGTGCTTCAATTATAGTACGAGTGCTTCAGGGATGGTACCCAGAAGTACCATGTTTTCTTTAGATTTCACTGTAATTTCAACCTACGCTCGAATACTCCCGCTTGCACACTAACCTGTACTCCATACTTCACACCCAACAGCGTCCCCCAAGTCTTCACATTCATATGAGATGCTGAGAACATCTGCTCCAGCCGGAGTGTGGGAGGCACGTGAATGACCCTGACAAAAGTGTGTACTTTAATCCATGATCGTTCCAATATTTTTTTTGGTGCCTAGACTATCCATACCTCAACCAGAGTTTTGGAGTTTCTGACACATAAACATAAAAGGGTTTCCAGTATAGCATGTAGGTGGTTGTATAGATTCTCCACCCAGACAAACGGTTAGCTTTACCATTTAGCATTCAGCACTTCTGCAGCACCGATCGGTTCAGTCGAAAGGATATTTAGTTTTGTGCAAGTAGTCTTAAATAGACTCTACAAATCTTTTGATACGTACAATAATACAATTTGATACAATGTTCTGCACTCTGGATGATTTCCGCAGCCCAGATCTAAGCAATCCTCTTGACTTTGATAGGAAAGCCTTTTATTGATGATGAGATGGGGTATAGAACGCAGAAGTCACTGGAGATTGTCGTTAAAAAGCGAGTGAACCACATTGTGACTTTGGTGTGCTATACCGGGATTCATACGGCCCTTTACTGGAGTGGGGCATGAAGAGGTGGAGCTGGTCGGGTCTGTAAGTCCGAAGCGTTGATGGAAAGAGCAGCAAAGGCAAAAATCAATATTTGCAGGGTGGAGGAAAAGTCCCTCAGCTTCCAAGCTGGTTGTCTGGAGGAGTTTGGCTGCTTTTCTTCCCTGCTGTTTTCTACTCTGGGTGCCCTTTATCTCCTGCCAGAATCCCTCATTCACTGTGCTTACTCTGGAGCTCTTTATCATACAGATTGAAAACAGGGAGAATCGTCAAGGGGTGAATCGCATGCGATTGGGAATTTGGCATCCACCATGTGGTTTTGCACCTACTTCACACTATGAGATATGACCTTTACTATTGTACCTCATTAGTACCATCGTATGTGAGTTTCAGTATGTGTGCCTGTAGGTCATTGATGTATTGGTGTCCCAGGCAGTGCTGCTGTTACCCACAGCTGATAAATGATGGCCGGCTTCAGCTCCCCCCCTACCAGGATCCCTTGCTGCCTCTGGCTAGTTGCTCTGCTGTGTATTGATGTAGAGACTGCAGGGCCAGTGTCGCGCGTGCCCTTTAACCTCGCCACCCAATTTGCCTTCAGTGTATGCTAGGCGGTGCACTGAGAATCTTGTTCCCACACTACTGCATGGAAGTAAACCCCAGTCAAGTCTTTAGGAATGAGCCTATTAACCGCACACAGTGAATACAACAACCTTACTTAACTCTTCAGATGAAATCAGTACATAAACTATAATGTAAAGTACACATTTGCTGTTGTTTCGTACATGCCATGTCGGTGCTATAAATACTAGACAGTGCATGCAACACATCATTCATTGCCCTCTGCTTCATTGGCAATAAGGCAATCTGTCAAGATGTCACAGTGAGCATGTGTCAACTGGTGGCAGTGATGGAGGGCTCGGGGATGGTGTAGTGGGGGGTGCATCTGCAGTTTGCCTAGATAAATCTTTAACGGCAGCTCCCAGCAGCTTCTGCCAAAACACTTGTTTCGACAACAAAGCCGGTGAATGTGTCTTTGCAGGAGGCTTCTTATTGGATGAGGTGATAGCCGAGGGTGAGGAAAAGTTCCCCACATCTCAATTTCACATCGACAAGAACTCTGCTGCGAGGATAATTGAGGATTTGTTGCTCTGCATATTGATACGGAAGCAGGAACAGAGAAGGAGAGAGGGAGGCGCAAAGGGAGAGGGTCTGATTATTACATACATTTAATTCTGGATGTAACTGACATTTTCAGATGGAAAGTTCAGATCCTCAAAAGAGCTGCGAATAATGATCGCGATAAATTCTGCTCAAGCATGTAAGTTCACTTCTAATCTACATTACACAATTAGCAATCCCCATCATGTTATACTCCATGCAATCCGCTCATTGTAAGTAATGACATAACACACTTGGTTGACATTCAGCTTAAATGAGCCAGGGTCCTCATGATTCGCTGTGCGTGCGAACGCTGCTATCTATATTTGAACCCTTGAAAGACACAGTTATCATCTTAAGTAGTCAAATAGCTGTGCTTTGTCGCGGCCCTCGGTATCTGATGCCCTGATACAAGGTGCCCTTTTGTGCTTGTATGAGACGCATTATGCTGTCTGTCCACTCCGATGTAAAGAACTTCAAGCTAATATGAGAGACTCAACGGCTGTGGCACCGTATGAATCGTTCATGTGCGATGCGCGACATACAATATAAACGGTAAAAAGGTTTTAGGACTTGTTGTAAAGGGGTTATGGACATTGTCTCCGTATAGTGTTGACTTGTTACAAATGAGACACTCGCGGTCACGGTTACGGTCTTGACTCCTTGCAAGAGACAGACTCATTGTTACAAATGGGAATCGATCGCCCGGCCCTGGTTGTAAAGTCCCGTGTTGGAGGTTAACATTAGTAATTTGGAAACCTGCATCTCACACAGTCACCAAAGGCTGCCCTGCGCTTCTGTAGAAGAAGCAATGGGAGTGAGAAATTGTGGCTATTTGATGAGTTCGTAGCAACTTGTTATCCGACCTTGTGGGATGAGAGTGTGTGTAAAAAGGATTCTTGGATGGGCTTCGGTATGGTGGTGACGGTGGGTGGAGGTGAGCGTTGGGACTACGAGCATTGGACTTTCTCCAAAGGATAAATTCTATATACATTCTATGAATAATAAAGGACCCAGATGGAAATCTCAATCCATTTGGATCCTAATGAAATTCATGTCATTGCCTTCTACCTGGGACTTACAAATCATCTTTTACAAGTTAAGCTTTACTTGCGTGTACAGTCGCTCTGCCCACAGCAGTTGACCGGAGCATCGGCGTTTAGCAGGTGCGTGCAATCCGCTACAGCCGTGACTCACCGGACCTCTTGCCCTGTTTGTGAAGCATCGACCGATTCATTGCACTCATGCCATTTTCCTGCAGGCCCGTTGAACCCGTCTTCCTGCCTCTCTCCAGCTGGTGTCTCCACCACACACCAGATGGCCCCGCTCGCTTGAAAAACATTCGCCATCTCCGTCTAAACGTGACACATTCTTTGCCAAGCTATGACATCCTTACCAACAGTATGGAGGAGGCATGGCGGCTCAGTCATTAGCACTGTCATTTCATAGCAACAAGGTTCAGTTCGTGTTCCTGTGTGGATTCTTGTCACTGGGTTTGTGTAGGTTTACTCCAAACATCAAAGAAGGTATAAGAGATTAGAGACTTTGAATCGCCTTTGCATGTGACTAACTCAATATTTGTCTGGTGATTATCCATTGCACTGTACATGATATTTCTCTTCAGCTCTACTAAATATACACTCTGAAGGACAAGGGTGAGACTAAACTTTATATTTGTAAGGTCCTACTGAGCATGACTTCCACATCAGTGACATTTTACTTTGGATTCTGCACAAGTATAATCTTTATCTTTTTATAATCTGAAGCCTTTAACAACTGATGAGAATATTAAGGTGGAAAATCTCACATTCGATGTTCACTCATTCAATGAGAATATAAAGATGTCGAGTCAGCAATATAGAAGTTAACTTGTATTGTACAAAACGACGACAATCAACGAGGTGAGGAAAGACAGACGTGTTTTACAACGCTTTGAGATTGCACTGAATGTGTAATGCACATGTAGTTAGTTCGGCTGAAGTCTAACTGTCCTTCTAAATGCATCCGCTGTTCAACTCGTAACCATGGCAACAGTACACAGCACAATCTGCTGCAATCACAGGGTAGAGGAGACTCTTTATGAACTTGCTTGACTCTCAACTGGATTGGAAAAGACATAACCAGTGGCTGATTTGAACATTTCTGTCAATATGTTTGTATAATAATTGGTTTTTAGAGTGCAGCAAGAACATTAATAAAAGCAGAGCACTATTTGAACCCCCTGTAGTACTTTAAAAACCCTAATTTGCTCTAAGTATATAAATAATGGTGATTCTTCTAATAATAATGATGATGCAAACAGGAAGTCGCCATCTAGACTTACACACAACAGCACAGACAGCCAGAGGAGAACATGTTTCTAATTCTATGCGACCTGTATTTACTCAGGGAATTGACCAGGACACGACACATACTTGTCTGACCTTTTCTCACTGTGATACCAGTGGCTGAAACACGGACACTGGACAAGCAAGTTGATGTCAATGACCTAATCTGTGTCCAGACTGTGCGTTGTCATGCTCAGGTTTAACATGTAATATTACAAAAGCTAGCAGGCTGAACAGAGAAATACCTTTGAAATAAAGCAAATATTTTAACATTAGTCCCTTGTATCTCACTTCATTAACTTTAAGGGAACAACTAAACATGATGTAATACGTGTGCATATATAATATATTCTATAATATGATATTTGATGAAGTGATTTGCAGGACACTGCAATAAGTCTGCAATGAGAGAAAAATAAACAAATGTAGAAAATATTCATTCATACCTTGATCATTATTCTGTTGTGTTCAAGTTCCCCTTGGACATCATTTGTTTGTCGACCACTGTGACATGAGAGACCATTATTCATAGGTGCTGTCTTCTGACCTTGTTACTCCTTTGTTACATAATTAATATAAACTAATTAAGCCGAACCGCATGCGGTGTTTCGTGCACTTTGCACCAGATGAAATACCTTCTTTACGACAACAGGGACTGCGCAGTGGTCATCTCGCTTGTCTATCGGAAAGACTATTTATATTTTAGGGCTCAAACCTGATTCAAACCCACTGCAGGCACCTGGGAATGTGGCTGGTCTTGGCTTCTGTGGCGATCATCTGGCTCTCAGTGATAGGGTTGAGGATTTTGGAGATTTTTTTTTTTTTGTCCAAAAGAAATGACCTGGCCCCCCTGAGAAAGCCATTATAGAATGTCAAGGATATTTTCCTATCAGCTTTCAAAACTCTCTAGCACCCAGGAGTGGATGGTGCAAATTGAAGTGCAAAGTATTTTCTTTTTTTTCCACCCTAAAAAAAAAGAAGCTCCTGGACCTGATAAACTACAAGGGTAAAGGATGTCTGAAGGCAACGCAAACACCCACAGATACAGCAAATGCAGCAGAAACTGACAGAATGCTTTACTTTGCTTCATAATGTTGCTACTCTGCTTTTGCAATTCCCTAGAGGGATTGAGAAGTAGCATGAAGCTGAAAACGGTGGTCTCCTTTGAGTTTAACAGATGTCGGGCCTATAATCCAGAATTGTCAGTAGTAACCAGACCCTCCGGTGTATTTAAGCACTTTTGGACCAGAAGTTCTTGAGTGTACGGAGCCGAAAATATGCAACCTGTGAAGAAAAGCAAACGTGGGTTCAGTATGGGGATTCATGTGAGATGTCGTGTGATATGTCTACTACTAGTGTGTGCACGTGACTATCATGAGTCAGTATCCTCTTTGCATTTTATATGAAAAGGCCTAAAAATCCATGAACAATTCATGGAGTGTAGTAGCCGTGTTCCAGTTCAAGGCTTCCTCGCTGAGAGATGTGTGAATTAATCCAGATCAATAATCTTCAAACTCATGATGATGCTGCTGATACAATGGCAGGATTTCAACATTGGCCACATGAAATGATGGGCTTTTTGTGGATGGTTTCTTTGACAGTGTTTGTTTGATGATAAAGTACTCTTTCAAACCCTGCAGGGAGAATAGATGATAGGAAAGGCTTTTCACAAAACACAAAACAGGGTACATAAACAATTGGATTTCCAGGTTCAGGGTGGAAGATGGACTGCAAAGAACCCTGACCTTAACCTGCCTTAAGGATGCACTGGAACACCCAAGATGCCTTATTGTATCCCACCTCACTCCTGCTGTCCTGGAAGAATATAGATTCTCCAACAGAATGTCCAGCAATGACGAAGACGCTACGTGTTTGACTTCAATTTTCAAGCCTTTCACAAAGTCAAGATATGATATCAGTCCATACTCAAAGACGGAAGTGTAGTAACAAGAGATACAATTCTAACGACTATGAGTTTGGCCTTCAGCTTTTTTTTTGCAGAACACATCATTATATGACAAACCTTTCTAAGATAGGCTGTTCTATATGGATTATGCCATGCAAGGACCATACCGGCTAATGTCCCACATAACAATGAGCAGAAGGAGACAGGTGGCCGGTGACCTGTGAGAGCAAGTCCCTCTGGAGGCTGGCTGATGACGGTGAAAACACGGACGGGCATTGTATTAATCCAATTCCATGGCAGTAATGTGGAAAATCCAGCAGCTGTCTGAGCTTTATATAGCAGAGCCGAAGGCATGAGAAACTTGCAGTGCTTCGAATGGCACAGAGGCACCGGGCCTGAAATACGGTACTCCTCCCTTGGCATATAGATCTCCCTGGCTCCCTACTGCCTCTCTCTTCCTTTCTTAGCATCCCTCTGCTTAAATTTACTTTCCCTCCAATTTCCTCATTTGCTCTCTCTTATGCTCTGATGGTCTTCCTGCTTTTTTCGGGCTGCAGTTCCTGTCTTTCATCTTCCCCCCTGTAACCCAATTGCCTGGGCAGTTACAGACCACATCCATCCCTTTTCCCTTCACATCCCCTCGTTCACTTGCACTCTCCCGTTGTCTTTTTCCCCATGTCTGTGCTCTGAACGGGGGAACCTCAGCGGTTTGACGAAGGGCCGCATGACACTCAGGTGGAGAGTTCAGGAGCAGTTAAAAGAATTAATACTTTTTTAATGTATCTTTCAGAAATAAAATATTCCATTAGCGGTGACCTGATCGGTTCTTCGCAAGGGAGAAATTCTGA
The DNA here is from genome assembly GCA_901007825.1 of Macroramphosus scolopax. Taxonomy (NCBI): domain Eukaryota; kingdom Metazoa; phylum Chordata; class Actinopteri; order Syngnathiformes; family Centriscidae; genus Macroramphosus; species Macroramphosus scolopax. Next base: position 68,761 of record CAAKHC010001463.1, read on the forward strand.
GGCTGCTCTGAGTCCCGTTTCAAAGCTCGACACCGTGCGGTGACCAGCAGCGCAGGGTACTTCTGTTATACGGCTAATGAGCCTTGTTGTTTCTCTAAAAAAAAGCAAATGACTATAATAATGAGCATAATTACAGTAATTTGCTTCACATTACCAAATATTACCTTGTCACAAAGCAGCTATGATGACTGCACATCGGAGACAAAGGAGTCATTTCTGTAATACCATCTAGTGGCCGGGTGTAAAACCTGAAAGCTAATCTTCTTGTTCATGTGTAGTACATTATTTCTGTTGTGAAAGGCGTTTTGAATTATGAGAATTTGACTTCTTACAGTCTGACTCCATGAATACTGCATAGAAGAAATAAAGCATCCACACCCGAATTACATTCACTAGATCTAATAATGTGGAATAGATGCTTTGCACATGTTGACCCTTTATATTCTCACTCCAAATATGTTACATATAAATGTTTCTAGATCTGCGAGTCACATAAAGACACCGTCCGTCTAAAACATAATGAATATTTACAATACGATTTTTAGGACAAATGACATCATCCTGCAGGGAGGGACGTCAGAGATGTTGCTCTGCAGTGAAAGAGTTTATTCTGTGGTTTAACGTGGAGGAGTTGTTGGGAACTTTTTTTTTTTTTTGTAATGCCAAATTAGTATTTGTCTCGCTGCTCTTGAACTATTCGTCTTCCGCAGGACACACTCGCTGTTTCGAGGCTCGGTGGTTTAAGGTCATCGCGATCTTTCGATGCTGCACATATTTTCACTAAATGGTTCGTTTTTTTTTGTAAAGAATAAGAACTAAAGGTCAGGAACTTTTGCTTTGCAAAGGGCCTTCTATAACCATTATTACATATCTTCCTCCTGTTGTACCTGGACCCCCTTTGAAAGTTGGACCGTCCTTCCTCGTCATTCTGTCACTTCCTTCTCCTCTGCTAACAGTTGTGACCTTTCATCTTAACCGTGCCAATAATTGCAGCGCCTGAGGTACTGAGAGAAGTGAAGAATGAGAAGAAAGATAAAATGAGCGAGGGAGGAGAGAAATAGCTGCTACCCAAATCCTACAGACTGTTACCGCTGCCCCAACCTCCCTCTATCTCGCCTTGTTCCCTCAAACTCGTCCCCCCTCATCCTTTTCTCATTTCAATTGAAGGCTAATGTTCAGGTACCGCATGCCTCAGCCTGGAGAGCCCCAAGTGAGCTCTGATTTGCCCCGCAGCAGAAGGACTTATCATTCCACTGTGGAACTAAACAGCGTGCACACACACAAAACAAAAGAGGAAAAGGTTAATGTATTCTAAACACCATATCTGCATTGAAAGACGTCTTATTTACTGCTTGCAAAAGTTTGACAAGCAGTCAACACCGCGGCTCCTCGCACTTATTTGAATTATGTGCTGGGGGAGAACTAATGCAATTACTGTTTTCCCTTGCCACTGGACCATAGTGAGCCTATTAAAATCACATCGCTTCTTGCCTTTCACTGGAATGTGCCACTCATTAAAAGCTCATGGCGTCGTTAAATGAACGGGCCTGAAGACAATGCTAAGAACTGGCGGATTTGATGCGACTTGATTATAATATCTAAAATGGCTCCCTAATCGCCATGACCAGCTACATCAACAGTCACTGAAGGGATTCATCAGGCCCATCACACTCCTCATTTCGTAGCTCATTTCATAGTGTGGCTTGGGGAAAATTACGAGCCGGACTGGCTGCATTAAAGGCAGTGGACAATCGCCGCCGAGATTGGAGGACTGACGACCCCCCTCTTTCCAGAAAGATTACTCACCCATTCATGTGTGGGCTCTTGCACTTCGTGCTGGGAAGACATTCGTGGTAAGCGAAGGTCCTCGCTGAGCAGTTGGTTTCCAGGTGGCCTTTAATGGCGTTGACCTGTGAGACGGAAGACGACGGGTTTTCTTTCTGATCTTAAACAATGAGCCTCCAGTTATGTAACTCAGAGTTCACACTGACGCGGGAACAAAATGTCACATTCTGAAAGCAGAATGTGTGTTTGAGAGAGGATTAATTTCATCCCTTTCAGCTCCGTCCGTCCTTCAGGAGGAAATTAATGAAACAAATACGCCGGAGTCGGTCAAGGTCTTCCTGAACTTTACACCGGTAATTTACTAAAAAAGGTCAAAGAATAAAAGGCAGGGGGTGGCAAAGCCTTTCACACTTTTAATCTCTAGCAATTTCAAATTCTGATGGAAAATAATCGAAGAAAATCCGTTAAATACCCAACGGACACGGCGGCTACTTCCCCTCGCAGGACTCCAATCATTTCCAATGTTTTCAGTTTTCACCGATGTCCTATCAAGATGTGAATAAAACAGCTCATACAAAACAAGACCTTCTCTTTTCTTAAAGTGCAATTCCATTTTCTTTTACAGCTTTTTAGATGTTAATAGTTCGGAAGAGGTAAACAGATATCACCGTGGAAACGTGCAGATATTAAGCATGGAGTTATTGGGAGTTCCACGCTGCAATAACACCATGAACCTTCCTCTTTTCTGTCTTAATCTTCCATCATACCTTAATTTCAGTCTGCTGTCACTGGATTGCTTTCGAAATGAAGTTACCGACTGTGATTGACAACAGTTTGGGAGTGTGTTCCTTATCGAGGGTATAGAGGATTTCGTCAGCTTTTAATATCAGAACTCCTGTTCAGGATTCACTGGACAGAAAACGACCATGCAACTCTGCAGGAGGAAATTGGAAATGAACAATAAAACACATATAATAGACACATAGATGTGTGCAATGACAACAGTTGAGGTATTGAATGTTTTGCAGCCTGGTAACCGTCAATACCACTAAATGTCTCTCATCTCTATTAGCATTTAGCATTAGTTAGCATCATCACTGTTATGGATCGGAGCAGTTGCTCTGAATGCCTCCACAATGACTTGATGCGCTTTACATGAGCTCACGAGTGTCACGCAGTCAACAAAAGGTGCCTCACGCATCAGTACGAGAGGCCGAGGTACGTCACAAAGCATCGGCAAGGTAAATCTAATGAATCGTGTTGATCAGGAGGGAGGATGACAGGTGATGAGGTTGTTTCGATCTAAGCGGGAGTCGTTTATTCACAGCTATATCAAGCAGATAATACTGTCTTTACTCCCGCTGTGAAATTGAGATCAGCATCATCATTTAACAAAGGACCTCAGAGGGAAACTGATTAGATGCATTGTGGCTCCTGCACAGACAAACACTCCTGTGTGTCAGTTGTTTTTATTATAGTTACAGTATCTTTAAATACATATATATTTTATAATATACAAGCATTAAATTTGACTTGCTGGAAGGTGACAGCATTTCTAATGAATTTACTCATACTAATATATAATTAACAGCATTATTATAGCTCACTGTTTTTTTTTCTGTTCATGCTACATGCATGTCCCTGAAGAATAGTGGAGAGAAACATGTAACATGTCAAATCGTTTCTGATAACTATTGATCAGAGTAATTTAACCGTATCAATACACTTACCCTCTGCAGTCAGCATCGCTGTTTGTGTGTGTAATTTATTCGGTAACTTTATATGCAGCTGAGAAACAAAAACAATCAAAAACGGCTTGGTAATGAACTCATTAATGTCTATTAAAAAACATAAAACAGATGAGTTTCCACAGGAAACTTGTTTGTTAGAATTAGAAACAGTTTGACGAGAATCCTCGCATGGAGGATCCTGAACCGGGGGAGCGAGAAATGTTAATACCGCCGGTATCACAATTTGCCTCTGGAAAAAGACTCATTGACTGACAATACATATGATCCAAATTAGATAGGCTTTATTTCTGCTCCTCGGCTTGTTTCCTGTTGGGCTTTCTCTGGGTTCTCTGTGCGGCGGCCCTCAGGTCAAAGAAATGACTGTTATAAAATGTCATGATGAGAGCAGAAAATGTCATTCTTGTTAGTATTGGAACGTGACTTGAAATCTAATTCTTTTGTTTGCGGCACACACTTCCCCCGACACATTCACAGCCACAGATCCCTCTGACCTATCTCACTAATAAAAGTAAATCCCTCTTTGACATGACTTTGCATGTGCACACACACACAGTCTGGCATACTGAAAGAGGTGCGGGCATGCATGCACACACACGTCAGCACCCCCCACCCAGATTATACGTTCTGCCAGCTAAGTCAACAGGCGAAAATGGCCCGTCACGATAACAGATTTTGGTATTCGGTACTAATACCTCGACATTTTTATATCATTGATCCCAAAATCGATAGCAAAATAAATCAATCGAGATGGTGCAGAGGTGTGATGTCACTCATAATTAACTAAATGAACATCATCGTCAGAAACCAGCACTAGATGCTCATCATCAACTGTGATAATAATCAAGTGAAATAATGGCTTGCCACCAAATGTCATGTCAACTTTCTTTTTCTTATCTTTACAGCCAGTGCGACTCGCAAACCAAAATTTGACTGCATGCCCACCTCAAATGTGCATTAGCGCTAATTAGCAAATGTTAGCGCGCAGACGTCGAAGACTGACATCTGAATATAATGAACCTAATGCAACCGCAGCATTGTGAGCGTGTTAGCACGATGACGCCTTCACCGTGCCTCTGTAGACATTTAGTATTGTTCCCTTCTTGATCCGCAGCCTCAAAATATGGCAGGAAGACACTTTAATTGCCTCAGCTGTAATATCAACAGTCGCTTACAGTGGTGAAGAGAATTATAGGTGACAACTTTCTCATCTTCCTCCAGTGATTCAGATGACATCTTTGACATATTCTCATAAATCTAGATATTTCCTTGCACATCCACACATCCCCATATCATTAAATGGCTGTCTGTGATGTGCACCCCACCCACCCATTAGAACAGGGTCCCTTAGGGTAGATTGATAGAGTAAATGCTGTTATTCGCCGTTTTACTGAAGCGAACGCAGAACACGCATCTTTTTTTTTCTGCCACATTATCATTCATGAAAATGCAAACTCATACAATAACACTTTGTTGACAAATTTATTTTCCAATTGAAAAATATGGCATAAGTTTAGTTGCTGTCAGGCAGCCGGGGTGAGAAAGTTGTTGACACGTAGGAAACACTTGCCCTTCAAAAATGGCAAGCTGCTTAGATGACAGCATGCTACAAAATATGCAATTTTGGCAGTCCAAACTGGAGCTATAAAAGCGGTTTTCATGGATTTGCTACTCAAAGATATGTCTGTCACTGATTTATTTTTTCATTGAGTGTCATTTGTGTGTGGATTTTTTTTTTTTTTCCCCGAAACTAAATCTCTATTTGTTCAGAGGCAAACTGGGGGAAAACAAGTCATTTGCATACCTTCACCCACCCGTAACACACAGCACTTCCTTACTGTTTGCCATTTCTGACTTGAGCAATACAAATAATAAAGGAGACATAATGACGTTCTTATGAAAAATATAATTAATATTTCAAGTAAATCAGTGAGTGAAACCTCATTCAAAAGATGTTCAGAAACATGAAGTTAAAGCTGCCAGGTATCATCAGGTTATTTGATTCTTATGTTGCTGTGGATGTAAATCGATCCGATATGCTTCAAATGTAATGACAGTTCAAACTGTGGTACTAGTGATCAAACCAGCAGAATATTTTTCTTCATGCATTTGTCTGTCGATCGTGGATTGACAACATGCAAAGTCTGTTTTCAAGAATGTAGGGGGCCCTTCCCTCTCAGTGAGGAAACAACACACTGAGATACATGGAGATAACAAGGTGTCTGCTGGAATCCACAGAGCCGTTCCACTGCAATGTGCCTGCATCATGTGCAAATTCAGACTCTGTGTGTGTGTGTGTTATTCCTCCCTACCCCGTATTGTATCCGAATCACATGCTTATTTCAATAATTAATAAAACTGAAGGCCCCCACCCTCTTCAGAGGATTTGCTGCATGTTTACGGTTATACCGACGTTCCAGACTCAGCCGCCAGCGTTGGTACTAAATTCAAAGGCTTAATACATAGCTTAAAAAATCTCCAAGGCACAGCGCCATCAGCAACTCACAGCATGCAATTAGCAAAGAATAACAATGCCATGTGGCGTGTAATTAGCAACGGGGATCAACCTCTTCCCCACTTATTACAGCGTCCTGACCTCAACAAGTACCAAGAATGTCAATTTAGGATAGAAAAGGCAGCAGTTGGCTCAGAAAAGCTGTGTACCTCTTAAGAGCTGTCTGGCCTCGAGAGGCCCAGGCCAATGGAAGTGCTAATAAAGTCAAAATGCGAAAAAAGGGAAGAAATATCCGCCATTTCCTCAGTTAATAATGTTTACATCAAGAGGCGTTTGTTTAATGAAGCAATTTTAATTGTGCCTTCCCTTATTGTTTGCTTGCCAATTAAATCCACTTTAACTAATCCTAAAGAACCTTGGCTTTGGTTATTTCCCCTGATAAAATGCAGTTATACACTCATTCTCACATCAACCTCTAATGCCCCGGTCCTCTTGTCTACCGCCTGTTGCCACAAAGCTTCTGAACATTTTCTGAGTCATTAATAAAAGGAGGACCTGCAGAAGGAGGGAATGAACGCACACAGACCCTCGATGTCTTATGGTATCGATGTGTTCTGCTCTCGATGACGTGATGACATGATGATGAATGGCAACAGTCTGAATCTCATCTTCCCTGCTGTACACAAACTGGAGAGGAGATATTGGCATCTTGGCATTTTTGTTCTTTTGGCTCCAGAAGTTGGCATAATATGAATGAGACGGTCGATATGCACGGCTACGCCTCTCTACTGATTGACAGGTTGTAGCAACAAATCGAACATCATGCTGTGAAGAGGAAGACTTGGAAGCAGCAATTGAGAACATCAACTCATCGGGGAAATGTTTCCCGAGGTAATAAATCAAGCAAGATGTAGTTTTGTTTTCTCATGGACTTTTATACAACTAGTGAAGGCGCCTCCTGGTGGCCATTCGGCAGAATGCAGGTTTAAGAAATGAACTTCACTTATTTGACTGGGAGGCTACGTCCACTCATTTTATCCAGTCCATGCATATACCATTAAAAGATGATCAGAATGCCCAGCCAGGACTGTTTTGTCAAAGTTGATACTATATGTATCTGTGGTTGCAGAAAAAAGGCCGACGTTTTATTGTAGCAACTGGGTTGCAATGCCACTCCAAGCTTGTAATGTAGCCTTGCAGCAAATGCTGGTGCGCAGACGGCGAAAAGCAAATGCAAAAGAGGGAGAACGAGAAGTAAAAGCTGAGAGGTCCTCGAGTATCTTCAAAAATATACCTCTTAACAAACAGAGGATTTCACACAAACACAATTAAACATATGCAAAAACAAGGCGATGGGTCTTTGGCACAAAGTATGTGTCGGCTAATCACCCGTGGAGTGGTCTTACAGGCGGATTAATCCCAACATTAAAGACAAACACGACTTATTTTTAATAGTCTAGAATAGGGCTCAGTTCACGTCCATCAAACTCACTTTTTAATTGAAAAGTCGGTCGCCCCCCTGTTTCCCCCCGCACATACTGGCAGCAGCACACACACACACACAGCCAGACTAGCACTTATATTTCAGAGACACACACACACAGCTGTATCAGTCATAATTAAACTGCCTTCCTGACAGGGCCGTAGAGATTAAAAAGTCTGGGGAACGAATTTCAACCTCACCTTCAGCAAAGGGCAGTTTTCAGACATTGGGGAGAGACAACACTCCTCTGTCAGATCTTTCCAGTCGGGGCCAGCCGGTGGATCAGGTGACTGATGTAAATGTGGTAGAAGGATCCTGCAGAGCCACCAGGAGCTACATCCTTGATGCTCTGTCCTGAGAAACCTTATAACCACACAAAGATGCAGGACCACGTTTGATGACTGAGTGACGAGGCCGGAGCGGCGCACAGACCAAGGCTGAGATAATCAGTGTGAGGGGGATGTACCTGGTGTTTGCAGGGTACGGGGCGCAATTTTCTGCCTGAATATGGAGAACAAGTATCAGAACACGAAACCTGTTGTGAATGTCCCTCTTGCTATTTGTGTGAGGTGCTGCAGAGCACAGAGATCACCATCAGATCACCATTTTTTCCACTGAATTCATGACAACATTGTAACTTAAAAGCTCAACAATTATTATTATCATTATTCAGAGTATTTATTTCAATCTATTGAACTGAACGAGCGCTGACTAGTGACTACGATTGAGCACGTCTTCTCATGCTGGGACTATAGTTACTGTCACTTAGTATGAGACCTAAAATGTTCCAGTGCAAAACTAGTCCTAATTTAATGCGCTTCAGTAACTGTGAACAGAGAAGGAACCAAAATGACAACATTTTTTTGAAACAATTATGGTGTTTTAACACAGTCAAATTAAATATAAAATATAATTATTTGCCCGACATTTTAATGGGAGGTGAATTATTTCACTATCAGCTAACAACAGGACGGCTGCTGGACAGCGGTGAAAAAAGTTACTCTGGAACTCTGAAAAAAGGAAAACGAAAAGAGTAGAGAAGACAAAAATCAGTGGTGATTGCAAACGTTGCCAATCAACGGCGGTCCTCCTTGACACTGAGTCTGTTTGCTTTCCAAAGAGGCAGCCCGCCCAGCTCAGTGTGCTGAGAACATCCTATATATATTCTCAATCCCAGGGCTCCCATGGAAACTCCACGGCCCGCAAAGCACTGACACCTCCACACATTGTAAATTTCATTTAGTGTTTCCGGAGCCAGATTAAACATCAGTACAACATCTGAAATAGGGAGGGAGCTTCAGACTCAACTGTTCTTAGAGTGGTGTTCATTCAACTTTATAGCCGTTTTGAAGCACACTGTGAACTGTAATGGGACTGACAGCTGTTCACCATTACTCTCTTCGATGTAAATCGTTTGCATAAAATAGTTGAAACGACTCTCAGTATGCAAGACGGTTCAAAAGCACAAAAACTACCGTCCTTATGATGACCATTAAGTTCAATCAACACTTCTAGGCTGGGCTGTTAGATCACACCGGAACATTTATGGACGTTAGCCTGATAATATTTGCAGGAGGGAAAAGTCATCTCACCCGGCTTTGCATCACCTAACAAATGACACTATCAGGATGCTTATTACCATCATTCAAAACATTTAATTGGATGGGAATTTAATTAGCTGTAGCTTTAGTGTTTATTTCTAGCCTAGTAATGCACCTTTGTAGAAGGTGGGGGAGAGGGGGGACGGCAAAATAGTGGCCTATAGCTTATTATATATATTGTATAATAAACAAATTTGTGTTAATGACTTGTGCAGCAAGTCCCGCCCACTTTGAATTGACAGCTGATGACATCATCTCATTAAAGATTCAAAATAACTACAAGTAAACTCTGCGATCTTCCTAAAAGGTCCATGTGATGACAGCACGACAGGGACTGAAACGTGAAACCAAATAACATCATAACCGAGACAAACTTCCACGTTTCTGCTCTGCACTGCTAAAGCTCAGATTTAAAAAAAAAAAAAAAAAGTGCCGTCATCTCACTGTACATATGACTGAAAGGCAACTGACTGGAGGTGCTGTGACAGCTTTTACAGTAAGCCTCCGTCCGTCAGGAGTTCTACACAATGAGGGCTAGTTTTTGTGTAATCCTGTTGACAGACAGGCGCTCAACAGTACACAGGACCTCCAACAAGGCTCGATGTTAAATGGATCAGGGCCGAATTTGAATGGGTCCTTCCTCCACCCATGCTGCACCTCTACAACACATCTAGTGAAAATCCACATAGCAGTTATTGAGTAATGTAACCTCCTTGGCGGCAGGTAGCAAAACCAATATGTGCAACTTATTTGCAGATAAAACGGTTAAAACATTTTATCAACAGCATTAACAAAGAAATTTCATGGAGCAGTAAATGCTGAAATGCTTGAACGTTTCTCAGCTATTTCCAGAGAGGGAAATTACGGCAAGCTTAATTAAATCAGCGTAGAGTTGAATTTCTCCAGTGGGTACACAAAATGTAATTCAAAAGCCTTTATTTGTACAAACCGAGCACATCCACAACCTGGTTCACATAGCCGGGTGTGATTGAATGTTGAATTGATTAAGTCTCTTTCAGGAAAATATGTGGAAAATATTTTTTTTCGTACGTTTCCTATGAACAAGCACGTCACTATGCAGCTCTTGGAATTGTTATCATGTTACACACAAACTGTATAATCACGGTGGATGAATGACATCACCGCCCTGGTTGGTGGAGAGGAGCCACAGACAGGTCGCCATGTAAGTGACCTGTGAATCACCAGGTAGCCACGAGGCCTGAAGACACCCTGCTCTACTTTAAATGGCCTTAATTGAACCAAATCAACTTCATGATGTATTGACAATGAATTGAAACTAGCGATCGAGACCGTAAATCAAGAAATTGTATGAGAAGCAGCGTCATGTGCCATCGATTTCTATTCAGACAGACTTCTCTTTGAAACAGAAAGCTGAATGAAGTTCTAAGACACTTTTGCATTGGCGTCACTTTCCAGCGCTGACAAGGCTGCCCGGTTCCGTAATGCAAGTCTTTGATGTTACATGACCGTGTGGAGCTTTTTCCAATGAAGCCTAACAAGAGCACCGGATCCATCAGACTCCCCTCAGTCGTGACTGTGCTGAAAGACCAATAAACCAAAATGACAATACACCAACAGTTCTGCTGAAACTATCATCCTGATATAAAAGGAGTTGTGGGATTTTTTAGAAAATCACTTTAAAGTGCTCGCACTTGATTAAGACCTTGGCTTTCTCTTGTTGGGTTCTTGTAAACGAGGGAAGAGGTTTTTGTGTGGAAGGTCGGCAGCATAATTTACGGAGTTATTTCCGCTGCTCTTGGATATGCACCACTTGCAGATTACTTGCAAATAACCCATTCAAAATAAAGGCCCACAGGGCCGACAGATTCATGCATGCACAAGCCAAACACAGAGAGAAGAGACACAGCACGAGAAACATGGAAGTCAATGTGTATCCCTGCGTGCCTTTCAAGTGGACTTTGTTTAATCAGGCGAGTAACGCATGCACTCAAAGTACATGACAACAAATATTGCATGAAAAGTTTGCCGCTGATGTTTAGCCCGAGATGAGTAACCGAGCATCACACTGTCTGGTCTCACTCGGGACGCTGCAGGCTTTTTCGTGGTGAGAGCTGTCAGTCAAACTTTCAAAAAGCCCGTTTAATTCGCTCCTGAGTTGCACCTGAGTGAGAAGCGCTTTATTACTTAGAGTTGAAAGGAAAGTCGCAGGGCCTCGAGCTAAATGAGAATTAAAATCTACAAGAGGAGTCGGGAATGAGCCATGCACATCTGCCCCTGAGTGACAAGTGACATAACTTTTTTAATTTGTACATCATGTAGTATCATCAGGGGTTTTTTTTTTAAACTTTCAATATAAGGTCATAAACATGCTTATTTTTGATGGTTTCCGGAGGTTTGGGGGGTAGATGGGTCAAACAAAAGCATGACTTATAATATGTTTTCCTTAAAACGTAAATGTGTATTTAAATGCATTTTAATTGTATAAGAAAATAAACTTTGAGGGTCGAAGTCTGCTAATGAAGTAACACACTAATACAGTAATAACCCACAGTAATAACCCACTAATACACATGACCTACTGCTGTAACATTTGCTATAGTCGAGCATTTCCTTATTTAATGAGACATTTTATATGTATAATAAATAATGTAAAAATGTAGTTTAACATCTTACATAAAATCTGTAAAACAGATTCGTTGCTGCTTAGAAAGCTAAATTGGTTTTCATATTAAACATATACATCCATCTGTATCCATCCCATTATATCTAATGGACTGTGTGTTCCACTCAGTGCTTTCTTGTAGTCTGAGGTTGGTAATGAGACTGTTGTGTTCACTGTTTCTCTTATCTCCTGCTGTTAACTTCTTATACAGTCCTTCACATGTACGTTAAGATGCATCGGAAAACAGTTGAATTCCTTGTATGTGCAAAAGTACTTCAAAGGATGTTAAAAGCTGAGTTGTATTGTTGTTTCTTCTCCTCTTGCAGACAGTCTGTGTCCCTCCAGTTCCTCACAGAGACACGTGAACGCATTTGTTTTGAATCACTTCCATTACTCAGTATTTGCGGCTCGCCGTCGAAGCCGAACGACGCTCCGCGTTCCTCTCGTCTTACTCAACCGGGAGGTTCAACCCCCCCCCAGGTGACTTTGCTCTTAATCACCTCGTTAATGTTCTTTCTTGAGATTACATCAAAGACGCAGTCGTTTTAGGTGAAATTAAATTGGCTGGGAGAAGATGCTAGTAGGAGTGGAGCCGCGGAAGTGTTGCGTGTCGTATCATCACTTATCACACACTCTCGTAGTCATACATATTCATACTGTCAGATGACATTTGTGCTTTGTAAATACTCACTGATGTTTAGAGGAAATGAAAATGAATGTCAAAGTGAATTAGTGTACAAACTGTTATCCCTGTAAAGGCCACATGCACAGATAGACTACAACCTCTGCACTATTAGAAGTAGCACATACATTCCCAACTTAAAGAAGGACGACAGTAGTCAGTGTTTGTAGCTTGGACGTCTGTTCTAATGAAAACTAAATTATCTGTCCTTTGAGTTCTACTAACAGGTGACGGAGACCTAAAGGGTTGAACAGCATGTGTTCTACTTCCATGCTTCAGAAAATGAAAGTCAACAAGACGTGAGTCATCCGGCAATTAATTGTACTGCAAAACGTCTATTTCAAGATCAGAAATTGATTCTTTGTGCAGGAGGTTTCATACCAGTTAAGTTACTACACCAGAAGATTAGATTATTTCGGAGGGGAAGAAATTAATTATGCATACAATTTACCCATATTCTTGGATTCAACATTTTTACAGATGCAGGGTGGATTAATAACCCCTGACAAGGACACACAGAGAAACTAGCCTCTCCTGAGTGGAGCTCCCGGTGGAGCCACCGTCCACAGCCACACATCATCGGCACTGCGTCTGCTGTGTAATTATGTGCAGCACATTCAGTCCTCATGGAAGCTGACGGTAATAGAGAAGCTGCATGTTTGAAATATAATCTGTTGTTTCTAACTTTCTGTCTGAGTGATCATTTTACATGCAAATAGTCACAACCATTAACTGTGGAAGGGATTTTGTCAGATGAAATAAAGGTTTCCATCTTTGATTGTTAGATGAGAGCAGAAGCTTGGTATGATGCTGTAAGTCCCAGGGTGATTATGGTTTATAGAAGTAGCAGTAGCACCGCTCCCTGTTCACCTTTTTGCAATATTTGATTCAGATAATGTTGCCGTCACTCCTACTTAGCAGTCATTCGCTATGGTTTATAATCTCCTAATCGTTGTGTCTTATTCTCGTACAAGTCCATTAAACACATGGCTAACTGTAAGAGCACACGAGAAAATGACATACTTTGTCTTCCCTGCTTATTCCTTTTCTTCAGATGTCTTGTTCCATTTTAATTTCCCAGTGCATTCCAAGCTGCACTTCAGATGGTGACAGAGGAGCTGATACAGAGGTTATGCACCGCAGCACAGGCGAGTGGAGGGGAGGAGCGGGGCTCGTGACAAACCCAGTCGGTTCGTACTCATAATGCACATGTGCTTTATTCCCCGGGGAGGTTTAGGCAGAGAGGCTGACTCCCTTGCCTCCCTGGCCTGTTATAACCCTCAGGCCAAAGTGTGACACTAGCAGGCTCAGATAGGAGAGCATGTCAAGAGTGCAATGGAATACCCAAAGTGCCAAGGAGGATGCAAGCACCCTAAAGCAGAAGTAGTAAGTCTGTGAGGTGCATGCAGGGAGGTGTGTTCCATTGATAAGGTGACTTGGGCCCGGTGGTCATTTAAATAAACGTCCATGTATTAGAAGCCTGTAACTAAAAGTTGATTTCATGTGACATGATCCCTGTGAGAGTGGGACCGGAAGCAGAAACTGTTGACTTCTGGCAGCTGTGTTTTTTACTTAAAAAACATATAAGGATGAATGAATAGGTCTTTACAACTGGAGTCAACACTTTCAGAGATGGACTGTGGATGCAGGCATAAAGAGAAATAGAAGCCAAAAGAATCGTCCCAAGGGTCACGTACGCTGAAATGTACAACAGACTGCAGACCGTGAGGTTAAAATGCTCCTCAGCAAGCATTGAACACACAAGTTAACACCTACAAGTGTAAGAAATACAAATATGTATATATCTGCACCGTTCTGACCTGCTGTTAGATCCAATCCACTCTGAACAAAACACAATATATGTATGTTAAAAAACAAGTATGAAAATGTGCTTTAACTCCTGCCATTCAGGCTCACCTTCTTCTTGTTCAACATTTTCATAATATGCATAATGATGCTGCAAAATACAGATGTTTTGTGTGTCGATTGCTTGGTGTGTGGTGGTGATTGGTAACCTAGCTTGCTCCCTGTATCTTAGTTCAATAGAACCAATATGAATCGGTTATATTGGATGCTCTCTCTCTCTCTCTCTCTCTCTCTCTCTCTCTCTCTCTCTCTCTCTCTCTCTC
>CAAKHC010001467.1:1307-22084 GCA_901007825.1 Macroramphosus scolopax
CCTCCTCCCCCCCATGTGTGAGTGAATGCATTTTAGAGAAAGCCTTGTTTCATGTTACAACAAGCTCTTTTGCATTCAGAACAGCCATTTTATTGTTAGTGAAATAGTAGAAGACATGCTAGCAATGTTGTTGTTTTACTCAAGCGGAAACTGTGCTTTCATGCTAGCTTGTTGTTTGCTGTTTTCTATGGGATTTGGCCTCATTCGAGATGAAATAGTGCATTTCTATACGGCGCCTTTCTACCGTAAAGTTAATCAAAGCGCTTTACAATCTTGACTCATTCACCCGTTCACACACCCTTTTGGCAGAAGCTGCAAACGCACACACACACACACACACACACACACACACACACACACACACACACACACACACATTCATGCGCTGATGAAGGCATCAGAAGCAATTAGAGCATTCAGTGTCTTGTTCAGGGACACTTGGGCAGCCGGGGATCAAACCACGGACTTTACGATTTCCAGGAGGCCACTCTACTTCCTGAACCATGCTGTGCCGGCTCCCAGTGATCAGTTATTTCTAATAATATTGGAGACAAATAACATTATTTTCTTCTTCCCCCGGTAAATGTGAAGCAGCTATTTCAAAAAAAGGAACATTTCATTTTTGACCTGTTATCTTACGCAGACCATTCCATTGAGCTCGGAGTGGATTCGTCTCCCTGTGACCATCCAAAGGAGTATTTTTGTTATCTGTGAGCCCCATTTGACAATAGATTACTTTGGAATGATTTGTAAAATGATTCCAAAGTAAACCAGATTGTCAACTTCCCCACATTTCCCTTTTTTGCATCCTGGCTATATATATTCATGAAGTGTAGTCACACCGTGGTGGATAATTGCATTTTTCTTCTGAAGCATTAATATTTTTCACAGCATGAAAAGTCACACGTTAACCCGAATGAAAACAAAAAATAATAAATTAACTACAAACCCTAAATTTCAACTTTCAAATCCCGGTATGCCGATATTTAACAGGTTAATCAAATTGTGAAGTATAATCGGTTCACAGTAGGAATCTGTCCTCACATTTAATCAGGAGAAGCATGTAAAAGGTCTAATTACACACCACACTGTGGCTTTTCATAGCAGGAAAAGCATAGATGTCACTAACAACGTTAAATATGTATTTGTTCTATTTAGTTGCCCTTGTAAACATGCCAGTGTGACTGAGCCAGCATTCACTGTACCAGGACCCCGAAACAGGAGCAGCTAAATTTGATTATTGATCAAATATGCTTCTCCTACTTTTGTCTTTGGTCATGGTGGTCAATTAGTTTAGAAGATATTCTATAGGCGCCAAAAATAAGCACAGAAAATTCTCATCCCCTTTGATGTGGACAAGCTACGTACGGCTAGTACGGCTGCGGCTCCTTCTCGCTACTGTGTCTCACTCTTGCATCTTATGGTACAAAGTGGTTTTAGGAGACATGACAGTCCGGGGCTAGCTGCTAAGCATCTTTCCAAATTATCACTCTAAACTCGGCAGTAAGTGAGGACTGCTCTGTATAGGTCTTATTATTTTTCTTGCCAACCTACGGCAGTTGCTGTCGTATGATCTTTGTTTCCGCGGACCGTACTGTCTTTCTCTTCTTTTAACGTTTCCCGCTTCTAATATTCCCCGTGTTCCCAGCTACGTCCTTCTGAGCCTGTTTATTGTGCCTTCCTCTGTTTGTTTAAATCAAGCTCAAGAGTAAACATCACCACGGGAAGAGCCTCCAGACGCAGGAAAGGAATTCAGGCTGTGGTTATCCTGTGGAATAACTACTTTATCATTACTCCTCTATATTCGTCCCTAGTAATTGATATAGGCGTTGTTTGTTTTCGCTGTCTTCCTACCCACCTCTTCCCTGAGAATGCCATCCCAGATTAGACGCTAGAGTCGCAGGGGGATTGTAGGAGATTTAGAAGGACAGATAAGTATACAGAACAATTCTTCATTTCCCCTGGAGGCTGCGGGACCCATCGGTAGGATGCTGCTTTAATAACATTCCTAGATTAAATAGTTTGACATTTTTTCAGGGGCATCAGTGTGGAATTATTTAAACTTGTGACCTGATCCGGTGTTATCATTAAATATGTCTGCCAGTTTCCTTCCAACTCACTATATCTGAAAAAGCGGTTTGAGGTCATTTGTTAATATTTCATGTACAATGATGTAACATTTTTGCGATGTGGAATGACACTGCTGTTTACTTTACAGTGCACTGGTGCGTTACACTCTGAGGATGTGGCTGGTTGTTCTTAGCTTCCCCACTTTATTCAGTCTTTACACCTCTGTCATAAAGTCTGTAAGGTGTTGCGCTCTGCTCACGGCTGATGGATCAAACCAAGTTACATCGTGCATAGCTACATACCATTGCTTTAATTCTTGACAGCAATTATTTGTTTACTGTATTTAATCACCGCTGCCAACTACAGCTCCTCTACTGTGATGTGTGTTTACGATTGTGTAACTATTCTCACCTTTACCTGCCTCTCAAACACTCATGAACTTGTTGAGCTGGATGCATGTAAATTAAAATGTTCCTCTTGAATGATGTATTACACCGTTTTCCAGTCTCACAGGGTCAAGCCGGCCACAACATCTCCTGGTACCAGTATGCAAACAGCTCTCTGCTCCTGCACAGTAGGCGGTTTGTGTATGCGTGTGTCTGTGTGTGTGTGATTACACATGTGTGGCCCCCACACTCCTCCAACCTGGCTGTACCTGCCCTCCATTTTGGTCACTCCTTCCTTAGCATTCACAGGTCTAATAGAGTTTGTGCATGTTTCACCCAGGCTGGTCTTTGACTTATTATCTTTGTATACAACCTGACAGGCAGATGAGTATTCCTATGACTCACCCATACAAACCGGCACGAAAACATGAGCATGATTGACACACTTGAAGAGATCCTAGTGAGTCACTAATCTAATATGCAACACTGTTGTGTGTTTGTAAAGCAAACTGACTGACCCTTAAGTGCAAGGACAATTTCTAAAGACACATTGATAATGGCAGGAAAGCTGTTAACACAGATGCTGGGTGAGGGTGTGTAAGGGTGTGTGAGGCCTTTAACACACAGACAAGCAGGGGTTTTCAGGCACAGGGATTCTCTGTGAAAGGACGCGTGTTCCACCACAGACCAGACACGCCCAACTCTTGAAAAATGAATATACATGAGTTCCCAAGAAGTAATTGCGGCACATTCTCCAAGAAGGAAAAAGAGATGCACTCTTGGTGATATGGCCTGAAGGGGTGCCTGAAGAAGTAGGGCAGTCAAATCTGTAGCCCTCTTTAGATTTTCTCATATATGTTGAAGTTGTTTCCATTCAAATGTGTATTTGTCAAATGTAGTTTTATTTTCTTATCTTAAGTTTGCACACAGATACCCCCCGTGAAAATCGCCCAGCCATTGTGACCCTTTGGTTGTGTACATTGAACAGAACAAAGTCTGCGTAATGTCGTCCCAGCATGTGATTGTTAAACGCCGTTCAGTGTCAGAGACGTGGAACACAACTGCATTTGCATCTCAAAAGTGAGCTGTTCCAACTGTCCCTTTACGCAGAAATTCGTTCCATGCCATGACTACCTCCGCTGCAGGCTCAGTTGCGTAACATTCCGTCTCCCATTCCAGCTCCTTGCATTTTTTAAATAGAGAGCGAGGCGTAGTAACGACGCAATCTTCCCACCTTGAACGCCCTGTGTAGAATGGGCTGATGATGCAAGTAAAAGGGAGTTTAACCAGTGCAATCAGTCAGCATGAGTTAGCCTTGCTGCTATGAGGAGTAGGTCCTAAATATTATTTCATTCATTTGAGATGTTCAGAACCAATAGATGTAAGCCCACTAGTGGAGGGGTGTGTCTTTGTTGGGAAACCCCTGTGCATCTGTGTTTAAATATTTCCTAACAATGGCAGAGTAGTTTCATTTGTTTGTTTGGTTTGCTTTGTCGAGTTTCTAACGTAGAAAACAACTGGATGTTTCTTAACCGCTGCCGTTCCAAGAATTAATGAGTTAGGTTACATGCTGGTACTCGTGATTGAAGACGAGTATTAGCACAAGCCGAGCGTGAGCATGCACAGACCTGCATGTGTCTCCAGACGTTTAGGATGGATGCAAGTGAGGATCAAGTGCTTGGGTTTGCTTTATCTCACAGAGCTTGAAACCCCGACATCAATCAACTTCTGCTCTCGTTCAAATCCAGTTGCTCCCTTTGAAATGGTTTCTTTCTTTAAAGTGGCTTTTTTTTTTTTTAACATTTTTTAATTTAAAATTCCAAACCACAATCCTTTCTTCCTTCATTTTCTTTTTTTTTTACATCCCATAATCACATCAGTATGAATGCTAATTCAGGTTGTTTTACGTGTCGTCAAGGACACGGTAAACATGCTGCTTAAATAGGTTACACAGAGGCCCAAATAGTGGTTGAACATGTTTGAGGTCGCCCAGCACCCTGAGGCAGGCTGGGAACTGCAGTCCATATGAGTTGTTCAGAAGCTGTGAGGGCTCTTCCATTCTTGCTGGATTTCAGCCATGTGTTTTCACTGCCTCAAGGACCACACTGAACTTACAGACACCATTTATTTGTAGACCAGAAGGCTCCAGTGTATAAAACACAGACTTGTGCCTTGCACGCGCAGAGCATTTATAGTGGTTTAAGCAATCAATAAGCAAAGTGTGTGATGAATGGCTTTTGGAATGAGGCTGTGCTGCATGTGTGTCTGTGTGGAAACCGTGTGCTTACGTTTACTTGTCTATATTTATTTTTGTTATATTTGTTTCAGAGTTTTCTCCTAAGCAGCAGGATGACGGGGGGGTCTGCGGCTCCCAAGGAAATACCCAGAGTCCATTCAGAAAAAAGAGCCTCATCTTCACACTCAGCTGAAGGGGGCTGCCCATGACATCATTCACACTCGCCCACTGTCACTTTGACCCTGTCTGTTGCCTGCTGTTCCTCTTCCTGTTATCCCCCGTAGGTCTAGAGCCATAAGTATCTGCCTGTGTTTTGTAAGCCTGGAAAGCTTTTTTTTTCCACACCTGCTATGGCTCGCCCCCAAAACTCTGTAACCTTGAGGCCCTCATCCCCCCCACACACAGCCCCTGCCTCACTTCCTCTTTCTCAGACTACCTTGGCTCCCACTGACAGAGCATTGTGTGTTATACTGACATGCCTTTTGTCTTCAGGGGCTCCTAACTCAACCTCAGGCCCACCTTGAATAACAAATGCCCCCACAGTGGGGCCACAGACTGCACACTGCTTGAGTTATGCTGTTCTTTCTCTTAGAATCTAGGCTTGAGCGTCACAGTGAGATTCTGAGTAGAAGCCTTTATCTGCCTCTGTGTTTGTGTACTGTGCACTGACTCTACTCTCTACTGTTTCTTTGTGTTTATTTTACAGACACTACCCCAGGACAAACTTCACCTGTGTGGCTGACACTCCAGAGAACCTCCGTCTCAAACAGCAGAGCAAGATACAGAGCAATGTAATTCTTCATGCCAGTAGCTACCCAAAGGATTCAGTGCAACACACATAGTTGATTCACACTTTGGCAGCGTTCCACAACACAACGTTCAGTCGGCATGGCAGCCGAGACACACTTGAAACATTCAAAATCACAACTGTTGTTTTTCAGTTATGTGTGTAGAGATTCTGTCAGATGACGTCACCATTTTAACATCAGAATATTTGGCAGAGCAGAGGCTTCGAAGTGATTGCTGGTTAAAATGTAGCTTTATTTGGCAACATTTCAGTCCCCATCATACTGCTTGTTTCAGTTGTGGATCTGTATATAATAGAAGGGTGGGTTGTCGGCCATGGCAGAGGTCTATGTCTACGTCTTCGTGTTGCTCGTTTCTTGTTTCCAGTACCAGTGTAGTGACCATAAATCTTCACCAAGTATCTTTGCCTTCAAACAGTCCACAGTCTTAAGTCTATTGTCACCACAGGAAACACTACTACGGCTGTTCCTGCAGAAGCTAAAATAACAAAGACCCACATATATTCTAAGACCAAAAAAAAAAACCCTCATCAGACCAAAATATCCGTCTAAACTGGGCCATGTGTTATTGGTTCATTCTAAATGGCTCTGACAGAGTGACAGAGAGGTTTGAACTCACCCACACTCTGAAACTTCCCACTTTAGCTTCCTGTTGGTAAAAGAAAGCCTAACAAATCACAGCTTGAGGAGTATAAAAGTTTATCATACACACATGCAGACTCAAGCTCTGTAATGGGAGGTTTCACTTCTCTCATCAAGTCTAAGGCACGTCCCCTGGAAGTCAGGATGTCCTGTGATCAACACATTTTAGTAGGAAAGTCTATTTAAAGGAAATAAGACAGACGGATCCAAAAGAGAAGTATTAGGGTGGGGGCTAGTGGTCATATGAGGACGGGGGAGAACTGATGGATTTAGGGACAGATGGTGTTTTTGTACATTGTACATTTTAACACCCACCAACACACACACACACACACACACACTCTACCATATACTAAATGATAATGGGTCATCTAATACACTTAACAATGAGATTATGAACTCGTGTGTGCCATGAAGGATTCATGTGATCATGAATACAGAGCGGCGTAGGTCTTGAGGACCTTTTTCCGTCTCTACTCCGAAGCTGTGTGATGTCACAGCAGACAGGAAGTTCTGATTTAACAAAAAAAGAAAAAAAAGCTTTTACAGGAAGTAGATTGTCTGTAAATTCACAATCTAGAAGTTCCCCCTCAGAAACAGTTCATGTGCTCGGACTCCCATAAGGAGTCACATCCTGTCAAATTACAGAATGTTTTTGGCTGGAAGTGGTTTTAAATTGATAACAACACATTCAAACCGCAGCTGCTGCTACTAGACACACACACATGCACCTGTAGATGCAGGCATGCTAACATTACGTAGAAGCAGCCTCTTGCTCTGTGATGATTCTGTGCCGTTGTCGTGTGTGTGTGTATCAGTGTAAGGAAGTTGACGGTGGAGAACTGTGGCCACCTCACACCGCACAGCTGCTGCGTTGCTACGGGAACCGTATTGCTATGGAAGCAGAGTAGTGGTTTGTCACACCTCATTACAAGACTTTTGTGAGCGGAAAAAGAAATAAAACAAGACGAGGGAGAAGGAGAAATAAAGAAAATGGAGAGAGCGAATTGACGAGGAGGAGGAGAAGGGAGTGCAATGAGGCGCACAAGTGAAGAAAACAGAAGGAAGAGACAGGAAGGCACCGACACAGAGGGAGGAGTACAGGGTGAAAGAGGAAGAGATAAAAGTGAAATCCCCCAGCGGAAGAAAAGCTAAAGGAATGCAAATAGAAGCAGAAGGAAAGATTATAATGAGTAAGAGCTCCCGTCCAAACCGGTGGAACGATTCTGTTTGTTGCTGTTGAAGCAGTAAAATATGAATGAATGAAAGAGGA
Source organism: Macroramphosus scolopax (assembly GCA_901007825.1). Classification (NCBI taxonomy): domain Eukaryota; kingdom Metazoa; phylum Chordata; class Actinopteri; order Syngnathiformes; family Centriscidae; genus Macroramphosus; species Macroramphosus scolopax. Next base: position 8,721 of record CAAKHC010001467.1, read on the forward strand.
GCTAAGAGAGAAGGGTGGTGTGGGTGGGGAAGCAAAGCAGAGCCATGATTGAAGGAGACTGTTGCATAGACCCAAAAAGATGGACTGACAAATTTAAAAAAGTGGCGGAGGATCACACATTGACGGATTGGAGGAAGAATGAAGGACAAAGATGGGTTGAGGCTACATCAATCTTCATGACTAATGTGGGCGTGCAGGCTGGAGAGCCGTGTATCGTTCCCAGTAGCCACAGTTTCCACTTAATTCATCAGTGGACATCCCGGCAAGGGGCGACAGCGGAGATGAACTTCTAACAAGTACGCGTTTGCTATGAATCAGTCATCACAAGAGGCATGGGAGGTTTGGTCAGCACTCTGTTTCGTGGTGACAGACATTATGTGGACGTTTGGAGGCAGAGCGCAGAGAGGTGGTTTTGTTTCCTGGTAATGGACTGTGTGCAAGCAAGCTCCATTCTTGGAGCAGTGCAGCAAATCGTTACAATCTCCATGGAGGGCTTGAATAACAGTGACGGTGTGGAGAAGTGGAATTAAGTGAATTGTCATTTCACATGTAGATAAGATTGGACAGATAGGTCTGAATTTGACAGCTGGTGGTTTACAAAACGAAAGAAGAACGTAGCTTCTGTATTTCACTTCCTTAAAGTAGTTTACGTGTTGTGGGTTTTGAATTCCCAAGAACAGCCACAGGGTAGCACAGAAGTAGACCTCCATGCATTGTCATGTCTGATAGTCATCTGTCGCTGCATGGGCTGGACTATTTCCTCCCCCTGCCCGTAGGGTCAGGATAGGGCGGGGAGGCTGGGAAACACACACACACACTCACTCACCGACATGTCATACGCTACCTCTCAATTTCACCATATATGGTTACCACCACCACGTCCTCAATATAATGCCTGCAGTCCCCAGCTAACAGGAAGTGAACCTCACCACAAACGACCAAGCAATATACATTACAAACGTTACTCTGCTTTCAGACAAAACACACTCACACACAAGTGCAGTCACTGCTTACCTCAGGCACAGTTAGTGCATAAAGAGAATCTGCCCATGAGTAGAAAACTCTGGTTTGCTGAGTAGGTATTAATGCTTTGCAGGGAAAAGCCATGTCTACTACTGATGTCCCAACTTTGTTGCTTTATCATCAAATTTCCTGATTTATAATGAGAAATTTGACCAAAGCGAGGAACAAACACAGCAACCTACAAACCAGTACAAATGCTACAGAGTAAAGAAAACATCTGTGCACATCAGAAGAAGAGGTTGCATATATCCGATGTAGTGTAAAACGCATGCACACAAACTTGTTTTGATACAAGTTTTACCGGAACAGTTTGTGATAAAGACTTGTATTAACATGTGGTTTAATCTGGAAAGAGAGATGATGCAGTCTAGATTCTTCACCATAATTTAGCTCAGACAGGAAGAGGCATGTAACCAGGCCTTCACGTGAAGATGGGGGGGGAAACATGACTTTAATATACATAAGAAACCTGTGTAATCTGGAGTTTCTTGATGAGACAGAAACTATAATTGTATCTGAGCCATCAATGTTACCTGACATACTTTATATTCCTTCATCTGAAGTAATGGAAGTAATTGTATATTCATTTCAAGCCGGCAGAGAAGAAAAACAAGTAATTTTCCTTTGTACATGTTAAAATAATCTAGGTCAGAGCTTCAAATAATCATTTGTGTAGCATTTGTTGGATTTTCCTTGTTGACTCACAACTGCTCATCTGAACATTGAGCAATTAGATCCACCCCAAAAACATCTCGTGTTTGCCCTGCTGCTGTATCTGACGTGATTCTTTCCCTCTGTGCAGGTTCTCTACAAGGAGGAGTTTGAGAAGAATAAAGGGAAAGGTTTCCATGTGGTCACAGACACGCCGGAGTGGCAGAGAATTAAGAAATCACAGGACCAAATCAGCAATGTAAGTGTCCGGGACATAGTTGCTCAATGATCACCCCTCACCCCAGCTGTCTGCTTTAAGTCTGAACAGACTGAGAATTCTGAGCTCCTTTTTTAAATTGCCGTTCTCCCTGACAACCTGCTGTGAACCCAGTCTGGTGTGAATGATTAGTTTCTATATGTGACCGTTATCTCTTGTTCTGAGGAGGATAAATGATCTGTATGAAGTCCGCTGCAATGAGAATTGGTGATGTCACAATTCAAGCTGCCTTTTGGGCCAGTGCTTATCTAGTGTTGAGTGAGAGACGGATACTGACGTGGGCTCAGTCGTAAAGACGGAATAAAATATACAAGTGGAAAATGTCAGATGCAGAACATTTGATTGTTTCAACCCCAGAGATCGACATCACTTCCTCTTTAAGTTTTATAATGTTCTGCACGTGGTTGTTGCCTCTGTCAAGGAGGTTATAATTTGTCTGTCCAACAGCAGGATTATGCAGAAACTAGGTATACACTCTATAGCTTCTGCCTACTTAGTCCCCGACAACTGTAAATAGGGCAGACATGATACTGAGCCTGTTTCTGACCCGGTTATTGAGCCCCTCAATTTAGAGTCTGCCTACATTTGCAGCTTTGTCAGCCGTCGTTTGCCGTGCCGTCTTAAAGGGTTTCAGCTGAGGAGTGCCCTGCCGTGACGGCAAGCTGTGTCATACAGAAGGAAGCTGCATGCTACGCTAGGTTACAATTTCTCCATAAATAAAAGGTGCAATCATAAATGGAAAGCTTACCTCCAGTACAAGCTACACTGTCCACGTCCTCTGAGCCCGGCTTTGAGTTCATATATACTGTCACCCCTTTTTTTAGGTTTCAGAACAGAGGATGCCAATGATGTTAAAATATCTGTCCCAAGAAATTACCTGGCTCCCTCTAGCTTTATCGACGATGGCCAAAATGTCCCCCAGGAGGTTTAGTTTGCCCTTTCAGGTTGTGGCGTGATGATAAAACCGGACAGTATAAGACAAGCTCAGACTTTCTGTGCTCCTCACTTATTGAAATGGAATTCCCCTTAAATCACACTCATCTCGAACTGCCTCTCCTCTCTCCCTCAGCGACAGTTATCGATTGGCCATCCCTGTGCAAGTACAAAACAGCCATGTCGAAATGCATGCAGTGTGTACGTCAAGTCGCCAGACTGCCTTCCCATTTGAAATACACACAAAACATACGCCACCGCACATAACCAGCTCGGCTTCGCTAATGACATAATTAGTGTGGAGGCTGATGGGTAATTACTGCTTTCATTTGATGAACGATCTTACGCATCTGAGATCAAGAAAAACTGCAACAGAGAAGAGAAGAGACACGCATGTATTTCTGCACACACACACACAGGCCACATCAAGAAAACCAGTGCATCTTGGTGGAGTGGATTCAGGCGCATCGCAAAACGTCTCACGTCCGATAAACAAGACATCTGCTGGCAATCAGTGCGTCATTCACAGTCAATCATAAGGGAACCGCTCCAGATGAACGCTACGTCTTTCTCTTCTTGTTCTCTTCACTGGACACAAGAAACGAATCAGTGCGCCCTGACCAGATCGTGGCGCCCTTCCTCTATTCTCACTCGTCTAAACTCTTCCGTTCTCTTCCAGTTATGTAATTTCATTATGCCATTGCTCTTCACTTTATGTCCAGTCTCTTTTATTTCCAGTGTCCCCTTCCTGTTGTCAGGAAACAAATATTGAGAAGTATCGGAGGGAAGGGGAGGTGGGGGCGGGGTGTCAGATCAGCCGCAGCATGGGCGCCATCTGTTCCGACTACTCCTTCTAAACAAACAATAATAATCTCCCTCACACACTCTCACCGAGCGTATTGCACTTGAGAACAGTCGCTGTGTTCTCTCAGTCACTCGCCCCACTGTCCGAGCACAAACAGCCCGTCATCCCATCCAGTCTGTGAATACACTCCTCGCTCACGCCGCCGGCACAGTGCGCTCTTTGATGGCGGGTGTGAGCTGGCAGAGAATCGGGGTTGTAGGTCTCGACGGAAGCACTGTGAGTCAGTCTGTTATCGGCCTGGTAATAAGGGGGGGAAGGGGTATTTAGTGCAGTCATAGAGCAGTCACTCAGTGTCAGTTTCATCGGGGTGTAGCTTTATGTGTTAACAGTGGATGCTCTTTGTCACTGGCCTGGTAGCTTGTGTGAAGTATTATATTACCTGATGTGGTACTTCCTATTTGAATTACCTCTTATTGACTTGCTTGAAGAAATCTTGAAAATGTATGAGAGAATGGTCATATGGGTGTTTTTTAAGTCACATTTCCATCTGCTTAGTCATAGGATTCCCCCTCCCCCCCTCCCGCTTCCTCTTGAATCAGTCGTGTTCAGGTCCCCTTTTCACTTCACCTGTTCCTCCTAATGTGTCAGCGACGGTTGCTATGCAACTCTGAGCGTGCACTACTTCCGGCCACTGAGATGTCACATCCTCTCAGCTTCAAATCGCTTTTCTAGGCTTTGCTGCACTTGGCAAGCCCCACCTATCACCTCAATAGAGGAGAAAGAGTGGGAGACCTCTGGTGGCTGTAAAGTGAACTACACACTGGGATCATTTTCAAGAAAAGATGAATTCATAATTGTCTTTTATATTATTTTTAAATCTACTCTCTACTCATTTGGGGAATTATGTCTCTCTTACAGATTAAGTACCATGAGGACTTTGAGAAGAGGAAGGGAATGGGAGGAGAGGCCCCACATCAGCCGAGCAACCCCCCTCCAGGTAAACGCTCTAAATATATACACTGTTCTTGCTTAAAGCAACAAATACACCGGTAGATTTAATGGCATTGAGTCCAGATTGCAAACAATATTGTAAAACATTCTGTCTCATTCAATAATAAAGATTCAGTTTACTTCCTGTGTTAGGAGGTCAGTCAGGCTACATGTCTTCTTACAGAACAGCTTTATTTAGAAGATGCCTGTTGTTGCTGGCCATGTTTTTGAATTCTCACTCTCTCCCAGTACAAAATAACATTATTTTTACACCTGTCTCCTCTGTTTCATCAGTAGCTTACCAGCCCCCTCAACCTTCTCAGAACTACAACTTTGAACCGGCTCCTGAACCAGTGCGCCAGGCAGCTGCCGCCTCGCCTCCCAGTGCCGTCGTAAGTCTTCCTCTGTCCCGCCCACTCCTTATACAAAAACTCAAAACCTTAAAGAACCTGAAGTTCTTCTTGTCATTTGCACAAGACTTTCTTTTTCGCTGTGGCAGCTGTTTTCGGGCGTGAACTCCCCGTTTGTAACTGACTTGCGTTGTGTCCACAGAAGCGGTACAGGGCCGTGTATGACTACTCTGCTGCTGATGAGGACGAGGTCTCCTTTTTGGATGGGGACGTGATCATAGACGTGCAGCAGATCGATGAAGGCTGGATGTACGGCCGGGTGGAGCGCACCGGCCAGCAGGGCATGCTGCCTGCTAACTACGTGGAGGCCATCTGAGAGAGAGAGAGGGAAAGAATAAAGAGATAGAGGAAAAGGAGGAGGAGGTAGCGAAAGGGAGGGAAAGAATGAAAGGAAAAGCCCAGTGCCATCTCATCTTAATGCCGCTTTCTCTTGATTTAACTCTTGTTTCCCAATCTGTCCTGTGAGCCCCTGAACCCCCCCCCCTTTCCTTCCTGCATCCCTTCTCTGCTCTCCCTGTTCAGCTTGCTAACCTCAGACTTTATCTATCTTTCCGTCTGTCTGTCCTCTCGCCGTCTGTCTGCTCGTCTCTCTATCCGTCTGCCTGTGCTGATGTCCGTCTCTGTTTGGATGTTGTTCATCCTCTTGATCATATCCGAATCCTGGCTCCCCTGTCGTTCTGTCACACGTGGAGAGTGAAAAGTCTTAAACGACCAGTTCATGTCAGGGGTCACGCAGCTCCATCCTGGCGATAGCACTTAACAGTCCTGACACGACATCATCCAAAAGTCAAGAAGAAAACATTTTTTAAAAAGCCCTTTGCCCCTCTAGGCAGTCAATATCTGGTTTCCATGACAGCAAACAGGTGCAGATACGATTCTGTCTGCTAAATAAGTGCGGGTGGGTGTGGCATTCTCATCTGCCTTTTTCTTTGTCTCTAGTTTTGCAGCGAGAGCTTTTGGCCAGACTGGAAATTTAGTCGTTAGAACCTCAGAAAAACTAAGCTTGAATATTTTGACTTGTGTACATTCCTTTAACCTCTATTCCTGTCGCCTCAATCAGCCAGTTATCAGTCTTAACAGAGAGGTTTTAATATATTTATAGAGAAGACACACGTCGTGCCGTTGCGTGCTCAACGTAGGCACCCCTGTGTTCAGCACTGCATTGTGGGTATTGTTGTGAAACTGGAAAAAGGTAGTCTAACTGAAGAGCACCTCCTGTGGTTTCCTATCTCAGGCATGTCAGATACAGGAGGGATGAGGGACGAGTTATCAGTCCATCTCCTGCAGCCACCCTGAACACGTCACCTCAGTAGCTGTGGATAATATACAGGTCCGTCTTGCTTTGCTACAAGTCTTAGAAAAATCCATTTACAGCGGAGGAGTCAAGCACAACTCTTATTTGAATTGTCTTTATTTCCACTTCATTCCACTGCCTTCGTGGGCGAACATTCCAGTCTTCTTTCCATGAGATGTGAGTGAAGTCCTTGGCTGTAGTACTTGTTGTTTTTTTCTCATGTTGTTCTTCCTTTTGCATTTTGTTTTCTTATTGTACGGTGCTTATTTCTCACACACAAATAAAACACACGTCAGTGTATTCAATGAATAAACCAGCAACTCGATTTATGAAGGTAGAACACATTGTCAACAACGTGTGCAGTCACAGTATTAGATAGAGGGATTAATCAAGCTGCTGGGGGAGGATGGGGGGGGGGGGGTCATTTGAACACCTGCTTGGTTCACTTTGTCACTATTATATCTTCAATCTGTTGGTTAGTCTGGCGTTTCTAAGAAGAAAAAAGGGTAATGATAAAGAATGACATGTATAATTATCTTTTGATGCTCTGGTCCGTAAACAGGCCGAACACCTGCGTCTCAGCGCCGGGTGCTAACTCCTCCTGCTCCCACTTGTTTGGTTAATCCCCCAGAACCCCTTTTTTACTATTGTACCAATGAAATAACAGAAGTCGTTCCAGTTCTTAAAAACAAAAGGAAGTCTCTTGCTTTGCTGCAGGGACCCAATCAGACATTTGAAAAAAAAAAAAAAAAAACATTTCTCAAAGGTGTAAATAATCTCATTGACCTTTGACCTCTCACACTTCTTCCCCTTTGACTTTATTTTCAAATGATGCACTGCGACTGTCACAGTCATCAGGTGATCCGAGGGGTGTTAAGCTGGGACAGGCGGGTGAGGGGGAGGTTCAGCTTTATCAAAAGAAAGGCTCTCACTATGTAGCTAGACGGCATTGTACATTTGTATATGTATCATAAAGGTGAGCAGGGGGAAGTGTCTTTACAGGTCATGGTGCTCCGGGAAGCCTGCAGGTGGAATTTTAAAAAGCCAGTGTGGTGCAAGTTGGTGTTGAACATTTATACATTTTGCAACTCTGAGTCCCTGAGTAAGATGCCTGCCTGTATTCTGCATTAATCTCCTTGAGGACAGAAGTTTATTTGCAAAGCAGGCGATCGATCGGCAAGATGTTTCAAATGGTTTCTCTCTTGAGTAAACTGAAGAATTTTGGGGGTTTGGCTCGTGGTGAAGTGGTGATTGATGTCCCTGGTTTATGACGTCTGCTCAGAATTTATTTAATAACAAAGCTACTGACGCTGGTAGCCTCTGTTACTCTGCGGATTACACCCAATCCAAACTTTCTTTCGCCTTGGAGGATGTGGATCAGTCGGTGTCCCGGATGAAAGAAAGAAGTGGCCAAAGACAGCCGATGTTAAGTGTAAGTTTGGCTCAGAGTTTGCGTTGAGCATGTGATGATGTTCGTGTGGTGCTTTGGGGGGGGGGACCAATCTCCCTGGCGGTGAGGCAGGGCAAGTTGTTTGACTGACCTGGGTATTAGTGTTGAGTTTGCGCCAAATACAGCTCGACTGCTCATCTGTCTACTGAACCATATCATAACCCCGTTTCCACTCATTTCCTACCTAGTATCCTTCTCCACCCCTCTGCTGACAACTGTCTTTACTTCAGCCTTCATCTTAGGCTCCTGTGCTTCTGATGAATCATTCCGTGCTTCTATCATACTGGTTATATACTGTAGACTTCGCAGAGTGAACTCATGTAATCCACAATCGCAGGTTTAGCATTGAGACCATTTTTTTTTTCATCTTTAATTGTTTTTGGTTTTTGATATCATTTTGTTATTTTTTAAAATAAAAAAAAATACCATATGCATATTGACATACACGTGTATTCAAAACTCTGAATTCATTCTCAGAATTACGGACCTGATATCATCTCCTGTTGCCCTGTTACAGCACTTCAAATTGTACTTATGATTCTGCAGATTCAATAAAATGTCATTTTTCTCAGACTGTTTTTTCCAGTTGTAATTTCTTTTTTAAAATCATAGTTGTTGGTACAAATGTCCCTGGGACCACAAATGGATTTCCCAGTGCAAATTTCCAGGTACACTGCACACAGCTTCACTACAAGGTCAAAGATGCAACTACATGATTTAACACAGATGTATTTAGACATTATTGTACATCTATAGTGGTGAAAATTCAATGAGGAATTAAATTATCTATAAAAAAACAAAAAACATTAGGGACTCGTAGGAGTTGGTCCCAACTGTCATGTGTTAATGTGAGTTCTCCATCACATGGTAAACAGTATTTGTTTAACAGTTGGTGTGCAATGGTGAATGTTATGGAGATGATCTGAATGGGATACAGCAAGGAAATTAAAATAATTTTAAAAGTAGTGTTTCCACATTTGTCATTGCCATTCTCTATGACTGAAGTAGCTTGCAGGTGGTATTGCTGGTTTTAAAGTTTAAAAAATGAGTGAATGATTTAACTTTGGGCTGTTTTTCTGTATTTCACTTCCTGTTTTGCAGCCAGATGGTCGCTCAGTTACGTTCGCAGCTGTAAACAGGAGCTGTATGACCAGTTTTAGTTCTGCTGGTGAATCTTCCCCACAGAGAACCGTTGTAGCATGTGGTTAAAGCGGAAATAATGTGCTCATTTCCAGATCTATATTTACATTCTGGGACAGTACCTATTGTCTGCACTGAAACTTTATTCACTAGCCATTTGGTCCCATATAATGTTACTTACAGATTTGCATTTCTGACTCCTCAACACGGCCTGTTACAGATGAAACAGCTGCGCAACCCACCGGAAATGCAGCTTCATACTTCGGCGTCGTTTAACATAAAAATCATAGATTGTAAGATTAGTTATGTCGAAAAATAGGGAGAATCTCCTGTCCTTTTAAACGTTGTGAAATGGTCTTTTTTTTTTTAACCAGAAACATGTATTTTCCTAATTTTAACCAAATACTTTATTTATGTAAACCCAGGGTTGGACACGTCCACTTAAATATGGTCAAAATGTATAGATTTAGAGGAAAAGAATAAAAACAAGTAATTCACTGCTGTCTGAAATAATATTCAATAGATATTTTGATAATATTGAAAAAGGTCTCAAAACCAGCCATGATAGATGCACGGGAGGCTGTCTCACACTTCCGGGTTGTAAATTAAGTACATGTCACCTGACTTCCGGTAGCCTCCCTGGCAGAACAAAATCAGGTTCAAATTTCTCCATTCGTATTTTTGCAACGTCAATTTCCGATCTGTTCCGATTTCGGCCGATCTCCTAGACCGGTGGTAGAGCTGCCTGTACGTAGTGCACCTCCACCGTCCATCTCTGACATTATTTCCATCATGGTGGACATTTTGATGTTGATGTTCTTCGCCATCATGGGCCTCGTCTTCCTCTCCTACATCATCTACATGCTGTGATGAAGCATCCAACCCGGCGGCGACACACACTGTCGGTGCTCGGGCGCCAGGAGGATGCGTGTTTACCCTCTCCTGCATCCCTGGTCCCCATCATGGACGCGGGTAAGGAACCGCTGCATGCACATGATGCAATTTCAAATTGTGCACTTGTAAAGCTTAAATATTCAACACTGTGGCTGAAAATGACAAATGGTATTACTGATGGAGGCCTGTTTGGCTTTATATATATATTATGTAGTGGTTACAGCCATTATTATTGTTCGAATTGATTTCAATATTATTTTTTATTTACCATGAATTGTGATTCAGGATCTGTTTCACAATAGAGTCCTGGAGAATAAATAAACCAATCAGATGGCAAATTACAACCAAACAGTTTATCAGCTTTCAGTAACGTGACATGAATATTTAATCAGCCTTATTCCTGTTTCTATAATCTCCAATGTTTATGAAATAACCCAGTTTGAGGTAACTGTAGGTCACTCCAAGAAGAGGCTGCATAAACCTTAAAACACATTGACTGAAGACAGTGTACGATGATCGCGGAATGACATGCATAATTTGTCTATGAGATAAGATTGAAGCTACTGGTATATTTAGGAATTAGTGGGAAACATAGTTCTTGCAATATGGCTTCAGAAAGAAAAATATACCAGCATCAAAACACTACAAAAACATCTTGTGTGCACGTTATAGAAATCCAGCTTCTTCTACGATTGAATCCATGATGGTGTTTAAAATATAGATGTTTATCCTAAATCCAGGTATTTGTATCTGATACAACAATATCAGGTAGAACTATTCATGATGGTGTCTTCGGCTAAACATTTTTTTTATATTATTAACATTGCAACACAAATTGTTATTATAAATAGTGAATGGAATAGGACCCAGTGTGGAGCCTTGTGGGTGCTGTGTTTGTTTGTCTTTGCCGTGTCAAATCCCATCACAATCCCAAAAATGATCACATTTGATCATCTGAAAGCGGCTTTTATAAAACAGATATCTGCCCCGGTAATAAGCAGTTAAATGCTTGTCATGTGTTGCAGGGAGAAGAGCCGTGTCCCCACCCTGATGGTGTCAAGTCGGAGCTCTCAAGTGGGATAAGGAGAGACATCCAGCGGAGAAGCAAGACACATGGAGAGGAAGCGGAAGCCAAACTTTGTCACCCTTCCTTCCCCTCCTTCCTTCCTTCATTGGGTCTCCAGGGTGGCGAATATGCTCATACTTACATCCCCCCACTTACCTATCAGTGCAATCAGTGTATTTTCTAAGCTTCTTCAAGGCAGCGAGTCCCCATGTTTCTCTCTAGGAAAGACGTTCTTCCTCTGCACAAGTCCAGTAGATCCATAAATATGGAAGCAGTTAAATACAGGTGTATAATTTGCCTTTTAAAGAGCACTGTGAGCTAATTAGGATGGTCAGTTTGACAGTATCATCCATCAGCTGTTGCCAAACCTTCTGTGCACATGATTTGTTTGATCAGGCTTGTGTGTCCGCGAGCTTCCGCCTGTTCTGGATTGTTGAGATGCTTCAGCTGGCTCGGCCTTCACGTGTTGTTGAAATGTTGCCAATATCTTCCCGTCCTCCTTATACAATCAAGATTCCCCCGTCGGGTCAACGGGGGAAAAGAGTCAGCACAATAACTTCATGCCAGTTGTTCTGAAACTTAATCAGTTATGTTGTTCTGTTATTTCTTCTGGTTGCAAATGCATGAAGAGCGATGTTGTTGTTTCAGACATTCTACTATCAGACCTCATATAAGTTATCTGTCATGTATAAGTACTATTAGTTTACGGGTGCACTGATGAGATTCATTGAAATGAATGAGAGTATTTCACGTCATATGTCAAATAAAGATCATTTCAGTAAAACCCAGTTGTCCTCTCGTTGCTGCATTACGTATACTAATCATCGCAATAAAATGTGTCTGTTCTACAGGGTCACAAAAAGCCTGGAATCATGGAAATTAATAAAAAATAGCCTATTGACAGTACTTTAGTATTTCTACTGTATAGTGACAGTAGAAATACTAAACTCTGAGAAAAGAAAGAAAGAGATCGCTGCAGTTGAATCAATGATGCTGACGCTGCCTTGCGTGCATGTTAACTTTAAACATTATAATCATCAGAGTTCCGCCTCAGTGAGCCAATTCCACACTATATATTGTTTTTGGACAAAAAATAAATCCTTGGAGGGATACAGAGAGGCTGAACTGAATTAAAGAAGGTTGTGTTGTTCCCTCTGTAACCAGAGCAATAAAAATGTCCAACATTGGACATAATCTCATCAAACCTGGTCTGTGCAGTAGCTGTGAACATGGATGAGTGTGTAGGGGGAACAGTAAGCATGTAGGTCATCAGCAGAACACTGATGAACACTGATACTGTTCAACAGAACGATGCATTAACTACAGTCAGCTGCTAAATCTGTGAGACACTTCTTCTCCTACTCATATTCATAGTTTATGTGCATGTATTATTTATTTTATATATTATATATTTTCTTTCTAAGAAGACAAGCTGTTGTGGCGTTATGCTGCTGCTTTTGGTCCTGCAGATGGCGCTGTTTGACCAAAGTGTGCCTGTGGAGAATCAGCAGAAGTAAATAAACAGTTGTTTCCCAGATGTGTGGAGGAAGAAGGTAACTGGATGACCGGATTTCAATTCCACGGTGACATGAGAAGGAAAACAGCAGGATTATCATGTTTGGAATGCTTGAAACTCTCAAGAACTATGAGATTGAGACACGTTTCTGATGGAGAAACTTTTTTTTAGGAGTTTTAGGTTATTGTTTGTTTTGTTGTTCCCCAGAGAGGGATCTTTACATGTCAGACCTCATCACCACCATACTCAGATGTCTGGTATCCACATTAACAGTTCTGTTGTCCAAAGATTCATTTCATTTTGTATATTTTGATGTACATTTTTAAAATGCCTCTTCTGACATCATCAATGATAAAGTAATCTAAATTATACCCCTTGTCTCCTGATGGTTTGCTGGATTTTGTAGGCAGACATCCTTTATGTTTGCGAGCCTCCTTCTTAACTTTTGCAGCCACTTTTAGTTTTGTTGTACCACACGTGTGCAGACAGACCCTCTCTGAGAAATAATCGGAATTCCTCTGGTGATAATATAATCTACCACTCTCACCATTACAATACGCCTGCTGTTCTGTCCTGGAGCCCGCACACACACACACACATAAACACACACACACACACACACGCACGCAGGCATTAGCACATACAGATTAAATGACACCGCATCTACAGAAGTTGCTAAGAAAAGGGGGGAAGGATACACTGAGGAAACATTGTTGTTTGTTGCTCCCCATGTTACATCAGTGCTGTTGTACCGCTGCTGTAACTCAGACCTGCATTCCTGACCCTTCACTCACCGGCCTGTCTCGCTGCTCCTCGCTGCCATATCCGAACATGTCGCAGCTATGTTACATGTCCAGTGAATCAAAATAAGCCACAACAGGTGCTCCTTTGTTTTTGAGCTTTGAGGAGAGGGGG
>CAAKHC010001467.1:22104-51057 GCA_901007825.1 Macroramphosus scolopax
TGCAGCTCTGTGTGTGTGTGTGTCTGCAGCCTCTGTGTGTGTGTGTGTTTGTGTGGGGGGGGGGGGGGGGGGGGGGGGGGGGGGGGGTGCTCGGCTGCTCTGAGTGAAATATTGCATTTATAGACTTCTGTTTGGGAGTTGGACATAAGAAAGGCGAGGATGGATGTACAGCTAACTTTCCATATGCACGGATGTCTGTAAACTTTACTTGTTCTCGATCACTACAGGCTGGATCTGGACACGGCAGGTGGACTGCCTGCTCACTTGTCCCCAATAACATCTCCAGCATGATATAGCAACACCAGATCCAGATATATTATACAGTCTTTGTCTGAGACCGCAAACATGAACTATTAACTTTTGTCAGACCAGTGTGAAAGTGTTACTTTAAATTGATGTTGCACAATGTGACCTTTGACACATGCTGCTTGTTTCTAATAACATCTCCCCACGATGGCACCTGTAACCTCTTGCAACCCTTGCTGGAATTCCAATGAGACGTTTGAGGATGATGGTGGGGAGGGTGTGTGTGTGGAATCGAGTGTAATAGTACAATAGGAGGAGAAGGAGGGGTGGTGAGGATAGAGGCAGAGCAAATAAAGAAAAAGGAGGCAATGAAAGAAAAGAGGGGGGGGGGCTATCTGCCTGGCTGTAGACTTCACCAGAGATCCTGTTGTTGTGGGGTGGGAGTTTCCCTCTGTGTGGGCAGAGAGGGAAACGACAGAGGATGTCTTTTTCCTGGCTGACCAAGAATGCCCGGGCCTCGAGGTCTTTCCTCCTCTCCATGTGGGTTTTATACAACTTTAAGTCTTCCTGCTAATGATATCCTCGGCTTGAAGTCCCAGCCAATCACATGCGTGAACATTCCTGCAAAGAGGCAAGCACAAGGGGGGTGGGGGGGGGGACATTCCTCCCAGGGGCGCAGGGATGCCTGTTCTTAAACACCCCAGTCCACGCTCATCACATGGAGGACTACACGTCCCAACATGCTCCCCCCGCGATAAGAGGCGGGGGCCATAAATCCTGCCAGCCAATGGCTTTATGTCTGGTGAGTTGTGGTTGGTGTGCTCCACCGCAGCTGTTGTCAATGGCAACAGAGGTTTTCAGGGGAAGCATGAGCTGGACAGCTGGTAGAGGGTCCCTCAGTCCTCTGCCGGGAGTCACATGGTCCCCCAGCAGCCAATCACAACCCTCCGCCCTCCTCTCTGCCTCGCTCCTTCTCTCTCATTTGTTCATTCTGGCTCTGTTCGGCTGCAGCAGGAGGGGGAGGGGAGATGGAAAGAGAGGAGGGAAGTGGAGGCAGAGAGGGAGGGTTGGGAGGCGAGGGGCCAGCTTGCACAGGGAACGACTGAAAGAGCTGGAGAAGGAAAACGGAGAGCGGGCGTCTCTATCACAGAGAGAGTTGAGGCTCCCAAACCCACCCACACCGGAGACAGACGGAGGGAAGGACAAGAGAGGAGTTGTTGCCTGGATGTATTAGACTGTGACACTCAGAGACACGAGAAGAGACAGAATCATGCCTCTATGGAGAGACACAGCAGCAGCAGCCGGCTGCCAGGCTGCCTCGCCTGTGTGAGGAAAGCGGGATCGGATTGCCATTGGGAATACTGAACAAGCAGGAGGAAAGAAACAAGAGAGGCAGCCGGCGATCTCGTGCCATGACCGGGACCAGGAGGACGGAGGAGGCTCGCTGAAATCATGGACCAGGTGAGGATGGAGAGGAGGAGAGCGAGGGGAGGTAGTGAAGGGGAAGTGAAGGGGACCAGCGCTCGAGCATCACACATCCACACCTTGCTGACACAAGACACACAGATCAGCTCTTGGTGCATTCATCACATCCATCATCCCTCCTTTTGCTTTCCCTCAAGGCGCAAACAAACAACACTCCATGCTGTGATGTGTTTTCTGCTCCTCTGGACAGCCTGTTTTTTTACTTTGGGGGGTAGGAGGGGGGGAAAGGTGCTGCCATCAAACATCCTCCAGGCCTCTGGTGAGATGACACAGCTGAAAACACCGCCGGCTTATCGATGATACTGAGCATCATATCAGCACCTGGGGGGAAGAATAAAAGACATGCATGACAGGAGGGGTGTGGCTGATCATGCCGGGTTAAAAGTCATTCTTGATGATGTTAAATGTAGCAATTTGCATCCTCACCCAGAGTCGGGATGGAGGCGGGAGATGGCTCGTCGTGCAACAGGGTTCTGTTCAAGTATCTAGAGCAGCGTGTGAATTTGTGCCTGCGTTCATTCATGGATGTTGGAACTAGAGTGTCAGCTGCTTTGTACCATTGTGTCCTCATGTCACCAGCCTTTACAGCGAGCGTCACCCACAGCGCCACTTGTTTACTCTACTAATTAATGAGAGCATTGAGGTTATTAGCTGACGCCTCTCCTGCACTTTAAGCATCCTCAGAAAGTTTTCTCCTCAGCATTTCTACAGCCTGTCTGACGTCTCTGCATGATGTTTGATTGCTGTTGTTATCCAGCAGCTGCTAGTAGAGCGGGTGATGAATGGTCAAGCACGGTCTCCCCCCCTCCTCATATCTCCCCTCTCTTGCACCCTCTCAGCCTGCTGGCAGTGTATGTCCTGCTCATTGATTACCTCATCCCCCTTCCCTCCCTCTTTCCGTCTCCTCTGTTGCTTTGCGTCCTCCCCTCTCCTGAGGTGGACGTGGTGCGAGCATCAGGTTTTTGTTGAGGCACGGGAGGATGACACACCCCAGCCCAGCCCTTCATTTAGGTGAATTATGCATGTGGTACATTCAGGGGGGGGGACATCTCCGCCCGTCCACCTGCCCATGCCGGGGTGACGTTAGCCCCCCAGTATAGCCGCCAGAGATGATGTCATCACTGCTGCCAGCCAGCCAGTGTGTGTGTTTGGGTGTGTACGGGTGACAACATGTGTAGAGTCCAGGGCGACTTGTCATGTATGTTTGGTTTTGTGCGTCTGTCCTCACACAGATCACACAGTGTTCCAGATCCACTCACACATAAAGCACGAGTTCACTCTCTGTGTCACTTACAGGACAATACAACACACAGGAAACTATTTATAAGACTGCGCAGCGTGTTGAAATCCTGTCGCGCCGTGGCCTTGGTGCAATGCTAAGGCCAGGTCGGTGACCACATTGTGACATAATGGCCAGATATGATTATGCCACTTCCTCTTTATCATGCCCCTGAGTGTTACTGTCGTTTATTAGTGTGGCCATGAGGCTTTATCTACCCCCCCTTCTGTGTTTCCTGCTTTAGGCCTCTGCGAGTGTTTACACTGAAGTGGCTTCATCAGCCCGGCGTTTCAAAGATGAATATACAGTACATGTCTGAGAAACATCTACTGCCATGTGGAGACATAAACACGCACTAACATCGCCTGCGTGAGTGTAAACAGACAGGTCGTGTTTACTAGAGTAATGGAAAGGCTGCAGGACATTTCCATACATTATCTCTTTGGGTTACGTTGCCGTCTTTGTAAGGGCAGGCACACACATGCACGCTGATAGGCAGAGCAGTGAGGACCAGGAAGAGGCTGCTTATATAAAGTGTCGGCGAGAGGGGATGAAGGGCAGCACTGGGACGACTCTTCCTCTCCCACTGCGAGCAGAGTCTGTCTGCACCGCGTTCGTGTGCATCCGAGTCATGCAATGCTCCACGCTTTTGCACATGATGTCACCCACCCTCGGTGGAGGTGTCCGCTCGGGAGAGAACACGGCGACTGACACCGTGGATGTGCAGAACACGTGTGCCGGGATGATTAAAATACAACGCAAAATCAATTTGGGTCGCGAGTGCCTTCCGGTCAATAGTCATTAAGGAGGGCAGGGCTGTGGTGGCTGTCGCTCTGCAAGCTGCAAGGTTGGAGGATGGACTCGCCTGACCACATCCATCAAACACTCACTAGAGCTTTAAAGAGGAGAAAAGTCAATGCTGGGTGTAGTGATGGAAAAGAGATACAAGCTAGAAAAGCAACAATAATGTTCACAGCAACGGATGGAAAGCCTGATACTGCTGGATGAGCGTCTGTGAGTTGGACATGGCTTTGTGTTGAGGCTTCAGTCTGAACACGACTGCCTGGAGGCTCGGATCAGTCGGCAAGGCAGCATAAAGACATGACGCATGAAAGCGTCTTAACTGGCCAGAATGAGCTATCAAAAGAGCTTTAAAGCAACTTCGCTTGGATCCTCCAGGTCTCTGGAACAGCATTCTTCCAGAAGACATTAAAGGGATGAGTCACATCACTTTCCTCCAACCATTCAGTGACCGCCTGAATCTGCTTGTTTTATTCCGGGTTCTCCTTTATTTTTTCGCCTGTCTGTATGTCTAACTTTAATGCGTGTATGTGAGTGTGTGTGTGTGCGTGCGTGCGTGCGTGCGTGCGTGCGTGCATGTGATCCCCTGTGGCTCTCAGCCGCAGTTATCTTGCAAATTGTTTTGTCTGTTTCCCATAGATGTGACTGGAATGGAATGCAGTCAAAATTAGCTCCGAGCGAGGCGGCTACGGAGAGCAGTTGTTTTATGAGTGAAAGTGTGTGAGAGAAGAAAGGGTCTTATTAAGTTACAAACGGGACAGTGAGAGGGGAATGTGAAAGACAACAAGTGTGCGAGAGGGGAAGGATAAAGGCAAAGAATGAGTGTTTGTGTGCGACCTGATGGTGGAACAGGTGGTCTAATCTGATGCCCCGCCCACGGCACCCCCTGCTCACAGCCCTCAAATCTTTGGACTCTTAGGAATTTCTTGCTCTATTGTCCTGAGCAGCAGACACAGAAGGACCATAAGAGTTTGCAAATCTGCATCTTAATTGGAAGTAAACACATGAATATAAGCATGTATATTGCAGCCATGCAGGGAGCTCCTGCAGCGCGACATCACAATAAAAATGAACCACGCTGTAGGCTGGACGTTTGCGTTTCAACTGCATGTAATGAGCAAGAGATGCATTGCTCCCTGGGGATGTTGTGGGACGTGGAGCTCTGGTTTGACCCTTGCTACCATTGCAGTGCAGCAGATGAAGCATGCAGGCGGCTCTACTTTGCAATCAGAGACATTGTTCTCAGCCTTATCACGATGAGATAAAGTTTATGGAGCATTTCTGCAGAATCATGAGGGTTTTAATAAAAACTTTTACTTTGCTTGTTTATATGATGAAAAGAGTTCATTTCAGCATTTTTTTCTTTGTGTGGGGATGTAAATATTGGCAAGTGTAAGACAAAGAATCTGTGTCTTTGCGTGCGAAGGATGTCAGTACATGATTCATGTTCTTATTTCAAGGCATTATTGGATTGTCAGACAGGCAATAACCGATTGGCCGATGCCTGCGGGCGGACAATGGGCAGATTGTCCTGTGAAAGAAAGTAGGACACCCATCTCCAGGAAGTAAACAACTCCTGTTCAGCACAGGACAACTACTTTGGATCACAACCTCAATGAGAGGCAACAAATGAATGCAGATGGCAGGAGGGGGCGCGTACTTCCGCGGGGGTCAAAGGTTAGCCTGTGTGTTTAAAGCCCTTCCTGTCAGCAGCACTTTGCATGAGTCCAGGTCACGTCAAGGATCTGCGGGCTGATGACACAGGATGAGCGCAGCTGAACGTGGACAAATGCAACAAAAACAGAGGGACGAGGTTTATCAGTAGCATGACTCTGCCATCCAATTAGGGGCTCTGAGTTGGACTAATTCACCTTAATGAACGTGCACAACACTGAGATTGACTTCAACCTATTACCCTGTCCGTCTGCTTCTATCTCTTGGTAGTAAACCTCTCCTCCTCATTCGTCCTTGAGCCTCAGACCTCGGTGTCCAGGTGGGGGATGTCAGCTGTGCAGCTGTTTCATTAGTGTGATCCTGAAACAGGACACAGAGATGCCCCACTGTTGGAGGGCATCACAGCTGCATGTCGGTAATGAACTCTGCGCTTCACGAGCCGCTGACCTCTCGGCCTATTTTCAAAACTACTCTCTGGTAAATGACTCGAAAAAGGAAACGGTGATGGGAAGATACAGATAACTGGTGATTGTAAACAGATGTATTTGAGCATCATCACAACTCTCTGCATCATATCCCTCTTTTCTCTTTAGATGTTTAGCTCCTTTACTCCTTCTCCAGACTGCTACAAATATCATCACTATATTTCCTGTTCAGATTCGTTATTAACTTCTTATTCCCCCTTAACCCTAACCCACTATGCCCTGTCAGTACTGAGCCCCCTTGTGGTATAGACGTGCAACTGCGCCTCATTTTCTATCTTTTCAGGGGGTTTGAGGATTATCTATTTAGGGAAATCTCTGCAAAGGGCAGCAAAGGACCAGATGGTGGTCTTTTTTTTTTGCAGAATTCGGCCGGGAATGAGAAGAATAACATGCTTGTCTGTTTTTTTTGGTGTGGATAAAGCAAAAAAGTGCACAGTTATGTTATTTCAGCGAGGGGTACATATGATCCTCATGCTTGGTGGCTTCCTAATGAATGTCATTAATAATTTAAAGTAAAACACATTTATGTGAGTGTTGAATTTTATACATCCACGTTTATCTCTGCCCGGTTTCAAATGTTCACTCTGCTCTTATCTCCGTCTGTGAGTTTCGACTCCGGCATGAACACAGTGAGATTTAACGAGCCTGCATGGCGACACAGTTTAGGATGTGCGAGCAGAAGATGACGGCTGCACCGATACAGACGGCGGCCTGTTCGCGAAGGCTGGAAATCTATCAAAGCATTCCTCACATGTGGCCTTCTGTCCTCGAACAGGAGAACACCCTGCTTTAAGGCCATGTCTAGACTAACTTATGTCTGCGTTTTAAGGCCAGGGAAACGCTGGGATTATAGGATATGATCCCCTCGGACACACAGGTTTATTCAATTAACTGTATTTACTGTAAGACGCATGGTTTAGGGGCCTCGGTCGCACCACAGACGTCTAGGAGATTCATTATTGGCTATAGTATCACACGGAAGATTAGGAATATTCAAATGAGGTCTGTAATCTGTAATTTTGTTAAAGTCGCTAAAGTGTTTTTCTTCTTGTAGCTACAGTTTAGCTGAACCTGTGATGTTTGCGACACCAGAAGGATGTTTTTACATTCACTGATGATCAATATTCTGTGTGGTCGTTGAAAATCTGATTTTAAGAGGCGGGGCCTACGAGCATGATTTGTGACATCACAAACAGAACAATCCTGGTCCAACATACAGCCTACGCAAGTAGGGTGTCATGGATTAGGTAACATCTTTTAGGGTTTTAATGTGGTAATTATTAGTTAGACCCACATTATTGAACTCATTAAGAGTATCTTGTATGCTGTAATACATGTGTGGAGGGGATCTATAACTTTATTGAAGTTGCACATGGAGGTTAGAACTTGAGACAGGTTGACCTGGTTGTGTCTGTAAAAATGTGAGTTTTGTTGTCATGTCATGAACATCAAGTGCACCCGGCTGTTAAGAGAAGCAGCCACACTGAAACACCCGGAGTAGCATGATTTATGATCCTTCAAGAAGTAAGCAGAGAAACTCTTCCAGTTGTTCCTGTATTCGTATATTAGGAGATGATGCCACCGACTCCAATAACAGTCCGGTCTAATTTTGTGCTGTGAGTTATTGTAGGATGTTCCTGACTCATCAGTGACCAGCAGCCAAATCTGATGTAAATATCTTCGCTGTTGACACATGAACTGGTTCCTGGAATATGTCCTTATTTCCATTGTCCGTCGGCGCCGTGCCGCAGGAAGTGAAGGTAGCGACAGGAAGTGGAGCTGTGAAAGGTAAAGAGGCACTCGGTCTCTATGAGGTGACGGTCAGCAGGAAGGAAACTCCCCCCTGCAGATACTGGAACTATGAGCCTGTGTTTATTTTCCCTCTCCGTCTCTCAGAAGATGCTGAGGGGAACAGAGAAGGTGGAGCACTGCAGGCTTGTCCTTTGATGAAATGTGTGCCAAGCATTTATAGTAACAGCTAATATTTTTAGAAGCAGTGGAATACCCAGGATGGGAATGTGAGTCACTTGTTATTGTGTTTGTCTGCAGCTTTGAGGAATAGATTGATCCAGACAGACTGCAGACGTCGGGGAGTTGAATCCGTGGTCATCCGTTTGGCACCTGAACACGCGGCGCTCGCCTCATTAGACTCGGTCTATCAGTCTCTCCCTGCAGTCAGACGTTCCCGAAGGCTTGTTGTTACATTTTGTCTGAGTTTGTCTGAGTTACCACATCACACAAAGAATGAGCGAGGGTGCTGCAAGAGTGAGGGGGTGTTTGTAGTGAAGCGCAGACAGGCGGAGAAGAAGCGTCAGCAGGTTAGTAGAGGAACAGAGAAGATAGACGAGACAAGTATAAGGATGAGGATATCGACTGGTGTGCCAATATTAGTCAGCTTCCTCACATCCCCCCCCGCTCGCTCTGCAAACCAAATGGCAGCTTTTCCATACTGGACCTGCAAAGAATGAAGTGCAGATTGCTTCAGAGAGAAGATCAAGTTCTTCAGGGTGAAGCAGTGCAGACTTTTCTTATTTGTCTGCAGCTAATTCACTTTCATGCTTTATGAGAGATGTTTGTGTTGCATCATGTGGAGCTGAACCTGGCTGAGGACCTAGCAGAGGTACTGAGCCCTGCCACGTTCTGACAGAACGGTCGTCCAGCTCTGCTCCGGGTCTGCACGGCACTCAGATGTTACGTGACTGGAGTCGATGAGGTTTCGTTTTTTTGCCCGTGTTCTTCTGTCTGTCTGTCCGTCTGTTAGCAGATTACACAAAAACTACCCAGCTAGTAGTTTAACAAACCGTGGACGCTAGAAGCAAAGTGATTCACCTCCTCTACTTTAGGAAGATTCAATAAGTTGCTGGAGTACAGTGAAGTTAGTCACAACGCCTGTCCGCCCCCTCTTACTGACCGGTCAGCTGTTTCCTCCTCTCATGCCAGTTGTTGCCGGGTCCAGACAAAGAGGACTCCTCCTGTCAGAGAGGAGGGAATTTACGGCTCTTGCTGGATTCCATGCCCCCCACCCCCCACCCAGACTTCCCACAACCGCCTTCAAAGGAGTGCCACGGGAGCCTCTGTGTCAACAGTCAGCCGGGGTCGACCCGAGCGTGGCTACAGCGGAATATCTGCAACTCATTCACAAGCACATCCTTCACCCTCCCTCGTCAAAGGCATCCGTGTCTCAATCACAAACGTACGTGTAAGCAGCTGATCATTTCTTCTTAAACTTGAGCACATTCCTCTCAGCTCATAGTCCACAGTTCTCCGGCTCCTGAAGGGGCGCTGGAGCCTGTTCATGGTATCAGAGCACCAGACAGCGATAATCGTCTTCCTACTCCATTTGAGACGAGGACAGACAGAAGGTTACTCTTTGTGTTAGATCAGCGTGGGGAGAAGAGGGAGCGAGAGCTTGGCAGGACATTGTGTCTGTTTAACTCTGAGCGGTGGAAATATCTGAGCACCGTTAATAAATACCACTGTCTCCAGTGCGGGGACGGCGTGGTCAAAGACTGAGTGCGCCCAAATGGAGTGTTACGGACTCTAAAAGTAAATAATGTTGAAAAGGTCTGGCAGCTACACTCCTCAGACTGAAGATGTGCAGAGGGGGGGTGACGCACTTCTACGGAGAAGATACAGTCGAGGGAAGTGAGCGAATGAAGGAGGGGAAGCATTTGAAGGGGGTGTAGTAGCCCACTTAAGGGGGGGGGGACTAGGAATATGAGGTTAAATGGAGTGACTACAATTAAAAGTAGCATACCAGTGCACACGCGCTGCGAAGTGGCCTAGAATCCATCCCACTGCTGCCTCCCTCCCTCCCTCCCCCGTCTCCCACCGCAGCCTCAGCAGCAGAGCGGGAGTCTTGTCCGGGTTACACTGCGCTACCAGTGGGGGGTTAGGAGGTGGGACACTGGGGGGGCGCTCAAGCGAGTAAATAGGATGATGGTTGTTTATGGGTTGGTCCTACAAGGCGCCAGGCTGTGTGTGTGTGATTATGTAATGACCGGGAAGAGGCCTCCCCCCCCTCACGGTCTCTGGATGCTCCCCGCTCATCCCCAGCCGGCCCTCAAGGGAAAGCGATCAGGGTGTGTCGCCTCACATCACTGTCAGATTGGGGCTTAGTCACTCCATCGCAGGGACGTTCCCAACGCCCGCGGCTGTGTGTCAGCGACGGTTGACCCAGAGAAACTGAACGAGGAGACATGAGTCCTCAGATGCTCACTGTAAGCCATCAAGTGCAGTGTGCGAGATGGAGGATGATAAATAAAAGACACACTCTTTTAATATATCTGGATGTGTAAGCAGCCACCTGCTCAGATGGGACCTTCGACACCCCAAACATACAAATCGTTTCTCAGCCAACCAGCAGCCATCAATAATAGAAAGGCCCATTTTGCTCGCCTGACAGGCAGATTGATGTCTTGCGAGTATCTGCATGCAATCTGGGAGAAGATGTGGACAAACCCCAACGCAAGAGGGATTCACTAACATCAAATCACTCTTCCCAGGGAGCAGTGTCAGGGCACAGGCTGATTTATCCGTCTCTCTGCTGGAATAGAAAACACATGGAGTGCAGAAAGAGCCCCCCCCCCCCCTTCTCCTCTCAGAACTCAAGCATCATGGACCCCCCTTCTCTCAACGACCATCTGCCCAGTTCTCCCACCTTTAAGACCAGGATACGGCTGCTTATTCTCCGGGCTCTTTCTCCGCCTTGCTGCACTTCCAGACAATCTGGTATTCACAGCAACGACACGAGGAACCCTGGAAGGAGGATTTGGGACACATATGGCAATTATCCATCTGAAAAGGCATTGAGCTGGAGATGAGCGAAGGTCATGACTGCAACTTTCAAAGAGTGTCCTCTGTAAGCCTTTCCAGGGGATTGTGTGTCTCCGATAGGGCCAGAGGAAGAGGTTGGAGGCCGGGCGAGAAGACAGAAGAGGCATGCGAGGATGGACGCCGGGCTGGCAGCTGTAGCACTCGGCGTGGGAAGGCTCCTGTGAGCTGCTTCTTCCCCTGTGAATCCAGCCTGGTTCCCCAAAGGCAGGCAGTCTTTTGAAGTGCCTGCTGATACACTTGCACCCCTCCGGGTTATAGTAGCCACATGAAAAATAAAGCCGGCACCCAACTCTCCTGCATTTCCCCTCATTATCATGTCATATCCCGTTTAATTTGTTCTCACAAAGCAGCCAGAACGGAAGGTGATGTTTCTATATGTGGAGTATATGATGGAGTGTCAGCTCTTGGCAGTAGTTCCTGTTCTACTGATGAGCAAGTCTCCCTCGACTCGATTGATTCATGAGGTGCAGCCTAAAAATAAAATTCTCTCAAGACTTTTTCCGAGAACGAATGATTGTAGCTGATTCTGTCCGGACTGAACTCTGACGGCTCTCAATGAATTCTGATTCATGTCTTTGTTTAGATCCTTTCTTCTGTGTTTGTCGGTTAAGCCATGATTCACACGCTAAGTGTGGACTAATGTCGATGGCAGCGACTATACCGACAGTCTATGTGAAAATATTTGATTTACTGCTCAGTTATCAAGAAGCAATTACAGCGGTGCATCGTGCTATTCTGGAAAAATAATATTTAATTTTACTTTTAACATCTCTGTCGCTGCTGTGAATGTTTGCAGTTGTGCAGTAGTCGCGGATTTGCCTTCGCTGTTATGCAGAATTATGCAGAACAGCTGCTGTAGAATTGCTTGTTGGACAAGTTGAGTATTCAAAATCCACGTGTATTGTGATACGTCTCCTATTATGGCCTCTGTTTCGTGATATTGTTAATAGATATTCAGTATCACCGTGAGGTCATTTAGGGGCGGAAGGCGAGAACAGCTTTTAGTTTCGACAATCATTTTATCTTATCTTGTATCGTTTTTTTCCTTGTTTTCATTTAAAAAACTTGATGTCTGTGTTATATATCTGCCATCGGCCTCCCTGCTCTATAAATATCGGCATTGACTTCTGAAACTCAATATCAGCTTATTGTTTAACATGTTTAAAATAAAAACATATCAATTGCTACATCCTCCACCCCTTTAATTCTCTTGTTTTGCTGTCATTCTGAGTTAAGTAAAACCTCTTTCCTTTCCTCAAACCTTTCTCTTTCTCCTGGTGGCATCAGTCTCCCCGCCCCTCCACCACACTGATGTGTTGGCACAGCCAGAGGGAGCCCGCACGCTGGGAGCGCTCACATTTACCAAACGCACCCGCCTTCCTCTAATTTGACTCCCTGCAGGCTCACCGGGGTCAAGTTAATTGAAACACGATGCTTTCAGCTACTACAAAATAAATTTGAGAGATACGGGGCATATTTAATGGAATTCGTTGCAGATGTCAGAGCCTAAAGTGGAAAGTACAGTCGTTTTGGAGAATCTTCCAACAGTCAGAAACGAAAGGATGTATCAGGACAGACCTTTTCTTATTTGTTTGGTGTTGTCGGACGTCTTGTCAAACAGAAATACGTGGCTGCCTTGGCTCAACTGTTGGATATATTTGGTTTAAGAAACATAATTATAATCACATAAACATGCAGGGTCTCATTAAAACAAAGCAAGCAGACTAAAGGGAGGGGGGGCGCTCTATTCCAGGCTTTGTCTGAGGGGAGTTCCACCTTCTCCGACTATGGAAACTCCTGCACTATAAATAGTCTCTGTTTATAAAGTGTTATTCCCCGCAGCAACTTTTTACTCATGAGTAATCAGGACAAATATGTGATTGCGTTTGTTGAAACAATAATCATTTATGTCGGCCTTTACTTTGAAGGCAGAGTCACTTCACTTCCGGTGTCGCTCCTGTGTTTTGACGCTTCTGCAGCCAGTTTCCAGGCACAGAGGAGGAAGAGGAGGAGGAGGAGGAGGGGCGGGGGCGAAACGCACTGAACGCTCCGAAACAACGGGAGCAGCAGTAGAGTTGGAGGGGTGTTTTTTAGGGGGGAAGGAAGCCGGATAAGTGTGGATCGTATAAGTTTGTGCGTCGCTCTCAGAAACTCCCCGTCCGCGCCTATTGCCGCGTCTGCAGCAACAAATCCGCGTCTCCTTGCTGCGTCCGAACAGTTTTCCCTCTCCAATGAATGGAGTTGCTTTTTGCCTTGTTGGAATACCTCCCTACTCTGAGAACCACGTAAGTCCATGACACTTATTTCTCTCTCTATATTGTGTTTGGACAGTCTGGAGTGCGCCGAGGGGGCCGGCCAGAGAGCGTGATTTCCTAAGAGGATTAACAGCAGTTTACATAGCCGCTGTGTATACACACTCACACACTCACACACACACCGACATACTGTACAGAAACCGAGTGTTTGATCAGTGTTTTTATGCAGCTTTTGTTCACCATTGTGGGCGGCAAATGGTGCGCGGCCGGATTGAATTTGTCCGCCGCTTGATGAAGCTGACGCGGAGTCCCGTCTGACGCGCGGCTTGTTGAAGTCTTTTGTCCGCCTGTCGCTGCACCGGGAGGCTGTCAGCCCGACGGGACGTCCCACACGGGGATGGTGACCGCGGAGTGTCACGAATATCTTGGAAATAAGAAATAAGCTCTGTTGATTTTGCTCCAGGGGCGTATATTTGTGATATATATTGGTGGAGGACCAAGAGGAACCCCCCCCCCCCCAACACAACCACACACTTAAAGCAACATATTGATATACGGTAATCTGCTATGTACCAGGAAACTGCTGTCTGAAGTAGTAATGAACAAATCATAACTAAACTAGACATCAATTAACCATTATTAATGTTAGCTATCGCAGCTAACTGTTCATAAAGTTCAGGGTTCACTACGATCATGGTTCGCTGTGTTTTTAATACAGCAAAATATTAGAAATGACCTGTTTTCTATTAACAAACACTAAGATCATAAAGAATGAACTTATTTTACTTTGAACACAATAATAGAGCCAAATCTGGAGCATCTTCTTAACCTCACACAACAGAAACGGCTCCTTATAGGAGTAAAATATAGTGAAACTAAAGACACTACCGTTTTTGCATGTTTATTATTGATAGTGTAGTTATTAAACTGTGAAACGCTTGTCAATGAAGCCATCAACCCTCGGCTATCGGCCTCAAGCGGTGACATAACAGCAAATGAAGTGATAGGAAAAGTATGACCTCCAGTAGTTGAGCATCACAAGACCCTCGCAGCCTTCAGACGCGTAACGGCTGAATCTTTCATCCTGAAAACATTAGCTGATGTTTTAATGGTTCCGACTCCAGGAGAAGCGCTGATAGTGAAGCTGTGAGGTATGTCGCTGTGGGCGGTCGTCAGCTTGTTGTGGAAGCGTGTGCGTTGGTATCCCGGCCTGGTGCCGCGTGGATGTACAGATCTGCTTTGATTGCAGAGGCCTCGGCTCTTCTGTGTGTATTGTGGTTGTGTGGGGGAGAAGCCGAAATAGTTGACATTTCCTTTCCTTTTATCCGTTGCTATATGGATGTGGTGCAGTGTGTGTGTGTGTGTGTGTGTGTGTAACGATGCTCCGAGCTCATCGCCTTCTGTTGCCAGTTTCAGTCCTGGTGTAACCATATAATCAAGAATCTGTCAGATCTTCCTCAGCATATTCCCCTCCAGCTTCCTCTTCTGTGGTTGCACTTTAATTAAGCCTCTCTGCTCTGTATGTTGCCGTAACATCCCATGAATGTCCCATCAAACACTTTTGTCTCATTTCATGCGCAGTAATAAAAGTTTGCAGTACAGTAAATGTGAAACAACTGCTGTGCACGTGTCTCTTCAGTCTGCAGCAGCTCATAAAGCTCCGTTCTACGGTTGCTTTTTATCCTCCAGTTGTCTCTTCTTGCAGATGGAGTCCGTCCGGACCTCATCTTCCAGTTTCATACCTGACCATTGACCTGCGGCGGTTCTCAGCCAGCACCAGTTCTTACTTAGCGAGGCCTCTCTCTGTACTCTTCTTTGGTCAGAGGGATGAAGGTCCATTTGCATTAACTTTTCACACAATGAAATAACCTTAATTGTCTTCGTTTATCCGCTAAGATAACGTGACAGAGACCAACATGTGTCCTCTTTGATGCAATGACGAGGTTGAGTGTTCGCAGGTCGATCAATAGAGCTGTGTGTAGAGAGTCAGGGCGGGGCAGAGGGCAGGATGAGCAGAGACCCTGATGTCCAATGCTGCATCGCGCCACGTGATGCCTGAGAGAGTATTGATGCCGGGAAACATGAGAGCGCTTTTATGGAAATCTTAAGCAGGTCGATGTTAAAGCCCCTCTTTTGTCCCTGCGGCACGTGTACCAGTTCATCTGGTTCATCTGTTTGTACTCTGATACACTGCGGCCTGACGCAGGATTACACCCTCTGGAGCGTGCAGACACTGATGACATGATGTTTTACTTCTTGCTGATCCTTGACCGTTTCTTCCTCTCCATCCCTGCGCTCTCCACCTGATCAGGGACTCCCAAGTGGCCAGCTAACATTTGCCCCAACATCATTTGTAACAGTCAAGTACCCAGTCTGAAGTCTGAGGCTGATCCACTCACTGTCTTCTACCTTTAACCTCAGGAAGGTTGCAGACTTCAAACCACAGAGGCCCGTCTGGTCAGCAGGTCCGGGATCAGATCCTGGGCAGGTAACTGAAAACAGCTGTATGAGAGTAAAGCATGTCCGTGATCACTAGCAGATGCCTCCACCACGTAGCAGGCACATCAAAAATACTACTTATTCAGTAGTAGGATACTTACTGTACTTATTAACCCTTTGCCAAAACTTGTTTGTCACACTACTTGGTGTAATGCTTTATACCCGACAGAATGCTTCCTCTCTGCTCTGAATTCAGACTTTATTCTTTTTATTCTGCATCATACGAATCCATATGATTTGATGAAAAACCCACCTGCCCCGGCCGTCCTCCGCCCCTGCAGGGGGCTCTTCTTTAGTGGGGTTTGTTTCCATGAGCTTCACAACGTGTGAAGGCTCAACAGGAGGTCTGACGTCGTGTTTGTTGCGCTACACGCACCAGTTTTTCCTCCGACAACAGTGCTGTGGGTTAGTTTTTCTACCGTACAAGCTCTCCAGCTGCTTGCACAAGCTTGTACTGAAGCAGAATGCTTGAGCAAGACGATGAACCCGTGGTTGCTCCTGATGAGCTGGTTGACACTCTGCATGGACGCCTGCGTATGATTGTGTGTTTTTACGAGGCATCTGCCCTCCAATCGCTCTCCATGTGTCTTATTTAAGTATGAATGAATTTGCTTTTCGTGGTTGTGAACTCGTAGCAACCTGCCAGAAGGTAAACTTCATTTCACAAGATCACAAATCTTGATGGCTGCGTGGGCAAAGTGTGACTACGAGATGCCTCCGGTCCCTGCATGTCACTTCCCATCTCACCTTCCTCTCATCGCTCCACTGTTACCGTCAAATAAAAGCCCATTCATACTAATTATCGATGTAATCATTAACTCTAAACCTTTGTATATTTTAAGATAATACGGGTGTATGTTAGCATTCATTGACAAGGTTGAAAGTGATGGGTTCCATATTGGGTTTGTGGACTGCAGACAGTTCCTGGACGTGGCGCATGACAGTGAAGTGCATTACAGAGTGTCAGTCTGTAAACACCATCGGAACATCTCTGACACCTTAACACCTTCAGCCTTCCCGCTGCGACGCCGTCACCGCCGCCCGCATTCCTCCAGGCTGGGCCTTGAGACGACAGCTGCGCCGCCACTCACGCCTCGCGTCTGCAATCATTAACCTGGAGAGTGTGTGTGTTGACACACTTTAATCACACACACTGCAGAGCACAGGTGCGAGCAAATAAAGGCACTCTGGCATGTTTACATCACACTCAAACGCTCGGCGTTGCGCAGGCCACAACTCATAATCTGCACGCAGGTGCATGAAATGTGGTTGCACACGCATACATACGCTACACAACAGCTCCATTGAGCGTGTTAATTTGGCCTTCCTCTGCTGTTTGCATGAGGAAGTCCTTGATGCTGCACAAATATGGTGAAGCCAGTGTGTGTATACATGTAGGTGGGCGAAGGACATGAGCAATCACTGACCTTGTTTACTGTGGTGAGAGGGGAGCGGCTGCTGTAGAGCTGCTCTGCAGCGCAGCCATGTTGCTAATGGCTCCTTATTGATTTCATCAGTCAGTCAGGGAGTCTAAATTACTGCATGAGTTCGCCAGCTGATCCATCATGACGGTTCTGTTTATTAAGACTTTTCCTGTGATTTATTTGATTTGTAACTCTGCTCTAGTTTATGAAAGGATGTCCTATTTGTCATTTAAAGGCATAGT
Source organism: Macroramphosus scolopax (assembly GCA_901007825.1). Taxonomy (NCBI): domain Eukaryota; kingdom Metazoa; phylum Chordata; class Actinopteri; order Syngnathiformes; family Centriscidae; genus Macroramphosus; species Macroramphosus scolopax. Next base: position 39,331 of record CAAKHC010001467.1, read on the forward strand.
ATGTGATTTCTGCTGCTAGGGGTGGATCAATCTCAACCGTAATGTAATTGGTAGTTTAAAAGTGTATTCTTGTTCCAAGATAAAGAAGCTAGCGTGTCATATTTTACACTCCAAACGAGTAGGACGCAACATATGACCAGAAGGTTTGCATTTCTACCCGTATTGCAAGAAAGAAAGGAAATGCTAACTTCCCTAGCATGAGCCAGAGGGGGAAACCTTCACTTCATTGCTGTTGATGAATCTCGAGCAGAAATCATGTTCACAGACAAGGTATTGTATTCACGTTTCATCATATGACAGATGGGTTTCATGGGTTTCGCAACAGCCCCGCCCCTTTAGGAGACTGGCAGCAGGTCTTGAGTTTTCTCCGCATGGCTTCACCTTCCTACTTCTTTGAGTAGTAAAGATCCCTGCATGTTCTCACTGGTGACGTGCTTCATTGAGTGCATGACAAACATTGTTCATTGTGAGGTTCATCTGTCCAGGAAAAGGAACAAGATCTAGTATCATCCTCCCCGCACGCAGGGAGACCCTCATCCTCTGTGGAGTCCCAGTTGGATGGGCCTCATGTGGCGTCTGACGGGCTCTGGGAGGTTCAGCGTAAAACAAAGCCGCTCTCAGAAAGAGAGCTAATTAGATTCAGCCTGTTGATGGTCTGGTGTGCGTCACTGCCTCGTCGTATGCGGGTCTGCAGAGATCCTGAGCTGATTGTGGGTCTCCGTGTGTTGTGTTTGTGCAGCCCGTTGTACTGTACGCGGGGGGCTTCGCGCCGATGTGAGGCTCGGCACATCAGAGGAATGGAGGACAGGTCGGGTCTTGTTCTGAAATGCAGACTTGACTCTGTCTGTATCTGTCTGGAATCAGCCTGAAGGGGTTTGAATCAGAGTCAGGGTTCAAAGGTTAGGGGCCCCCCTCGTCACACACTTGGCCCCTGGTATAGAGGCTAAGGAGGCAGGAGGGAACCCTTGTCAGCAGGCGCCGCGGGGGTTACACAGGGGGTACCATCTGACAGATCTCCATTCAGATGATCGGACCCTGCACGTCATGTCGTTCTCACGCCGTGATTTCTTTTCTTGCGTTCTCATCGTGTTTACATTTTTTTTGCGAGGTAGGATAAGGAATGTTTCTGTGCGCAGTAAAGTGAAGGGCCCACTTCCTGCAGTCAGCTGTGCAGACTCTTACGAACAGCAGGGGCCGAGCTGGAATGTGAGACAGGCAGAAGAAGGGGATGGGGTGACGATGAAGAGGAGGGCAGGAGATAACAAAATCAAGGAATCCTCATGAGTCATGGGGGGGGGGATTATATCCCAGATGTTTGACAGCCCAAAAAAACAGTGAAGCGCTGAAAATGGAAGGCATGTAAAAAAAAAAAAAGATTTACAATGTTCTAATGTGAACCACAAGTTCAGGCTGAGTGTTTTAATTTCTGTGTTGCCAGGCGACCAGAGAGTTCAGTTGTCAGGTTCGGAGAACAGACATTTGTGACCTGATCCAGCAAAATGAGTCACAGTGACCCAAATGTCAAAATTGAGATTTTGGTATCAATGGAAAGTACTGGAAATAAGCTTTAAAATGATACCATTGTCAAAGTCCTATGTTGGATGGTTTTCAAAATATGGCCATTTGAATCAGGGTCTTCCAGCCTCTTTTTACGATTGAAAACCGGAGAAAATCGCGTTTGAAGTTTTTTCACCCGACATCCGTCGCGTAGTATCGTTCATCGTTACCTTCGCGGAGCTTCGTGGATCGGTTCTTCCTGGTCGCGTCCCTGGCTACAAACGGTTCGATATCAAGTTGCTATCCTCTCATTACACCAACACAGCTAGCTAGCAGAGATAGTGAAGGAAACCCTCAGAGGTCGACGTTAACGGGATAATTTCAGCGCATTTAATACAGCTTGAAAGTTGCGAGTCAACTTTAAGTGTCATTTACGTGCCTTTCCTCAATTATATGTACTATACAACTTTGGGAGATTGTTTTTGAATGTCATTTCTTTGAAATTAGCTAAAAAAAAAAAATTGAAAAAAAATTGGTCTTCCACGTTAACTGCCCGTATCTAAAAATAGAACGTTGCGACTTTAGACTCATTTCGCCAGATCGGGTCACATTTGGGTTGACGAAACAGGGATGTTGACTTCATCTTGGTCTTTCTGATGCGTATTTTTTTTAAAAATTTTAATCAAGGTATTTTTTAGGCTAAACAACTTTTAAAACAAAAAAAAAATTACACGTTCATTTCAAATTAGATTGTTTATTCATCAGAAACAAATATCAGGTACTGACAATGGGCTGCGTGAGCGCCACGAGCTGGATTGATAAGAAACCTCCAGGATTGAACTTGTCCCTGGTTTTAACAGTCGTTCAGCAGCGGCAGAGGAAGAGTCTCAGCTTGTTTACGTGTCGGTCATGCCGGCTAATGTCCATCAAAAGTTCCGGCTCACAGTTGATGAGCTGTGACTTGCAGGTCACACACAGTAAGTTACTGTTGTTTCGCTGACTTCATTTCATTGACTCGCTGACCTCGATCTCTACACCCAAGATCGCCGTGGCAACAGTGCTGCAGTGTGAAAACGCATGGGAGAACAACAGAACGCACACAAACACACACAACCTCGTGTTTCTATTTGTAAGCATTCTCAGAGGGGAGGAGGAGGAGGAGGGGGGGTTGTTTTGACAGGCGAAATCACGGGACAGCGATTATCAGGGAGCTAATGAGGAGCTGAGGATGCTGAGAGGAGATCGAGCGCTCTGGTTTGTCCTGATTCTCGCCGCCTCCCTTACCTGTAACTTCTGTTTCAGATGCCGAGTGTCCGTGTTATCTGTTTGCTATAAAGCCTCAGGGTCACTGATATGCGGATCAATATCTTGGTTGAAATTCGACCGACATTCATTGTCTTTTTCTTAGCTTGCTTGAAGGGATAATTGAGAAAGCCCAGGATTCACGTGCAACACATCACCACCAGTCTGTGCACACTGAGCTGTGCTCCTCCTCCTCCTCCTCCTCTGCACATCACCGTCCTCTTCTTCCTTCTTTGGTCATCTCCTTCCAGCGTACGATTATTTTTCTGCTATTTCATTTTCTGCTTTTTAAGAATACAGAATGTCATTCACAGTGTGACATGAACGTTTCTTTATATGATTCTTAAACATTCTCTCCCTCCCTCCGTCTCTGCTCCCTCGCTCGGTTTACAGGATGATGACTAATAGCGCCGTATGTTTCTATTAGCGTTCCTTCTGTGCTCCACTGCCAGTCATTCCTCCGGATGACCGTGTGTGTCTGACTCCCATGTCAGCACTTAGAGTCCTCTGCCGTTGGGCGACTGAGACGAGGAGAGACGGGAAGCGAGACTCATCCTCCCTCCCGGCTGCTTGTGTGACATTTGCTTCCCAGGGTGGATAAAGTCCTGAAACCACAGAGGATGGTACATTTCTGCGGGGCGAGACAGTCTCAGACTGAAGGCCATCGCTGCATTAAAAGACAGCTAATACAGAGCGACAGAGGCTAAAGACACACAGGCGGCACAAGCATATGGAGCTCATCATTACATTATACAAACAAAGGGATAGTGGGCTCGGCATGAAAACACAGACTCCACCGACATCCATGTCCTCTGGAGATGTCCTTATTTACAGTGGAAGTTTACAGTCTCCATCAACAGGAAGGAGCAGGCAGATAAAACGTTAGTGTGGGCCGATCCTCCTGTATTCAAAACATGCCATCCACTATCTGTTAACCATCTCTGGGCCACTAGGGGAACGACGAGGAGAGGAGGAGGAGGAGGGTTTGCAAAGACGACAATCTCTGGGTCAGTTCTCATCACTTCATTGCAGCAGAACGGAGAGTCATAAATTCTGCTTGGTCTTTATACCGTGTGAAGGAGTTGGCTTTAGGCTTTGAGCTTCACTCAATCAGAGCAGATTGAGATTTGAAGAGGAGATTTGATCAGTCAAAGTGAAGAGTCATGCCTTAATTGATTGTGTTGCGTGAAGGTGCCCAGTGGCACTGTTGTTTGTTCAGTGCCGCCAGTGAAGAGGTCAGCGTGAGGCCAGAGAGTCATGAGGGTTTGTAATTCCAGAAAGAAATGTTGGAAATATGAACGATTTAGGAAGTCTGGGAGTCCATCCAGCTGTATTTTTGTTTCATCTGCAGACGTTAATACTACAGTATGTTCACATGGATTCCTAAGTGAACATTTAAAATCCTGAACACAAGCGGGGGGGGTTTGATAGAGTTTCTCACTTCTTTTAAAGCTCCCTAAACGGCCGCTCTACACCCCCAATTTGGGACTTGTGGGACCTTGTGTGAGCAGAGCAACGGACGACTTCCTCAGCGTGGTGTGAGCGCTGGTGCATGGCAGGAATGTAGAAACCAGATGACCTCAAATGGAAACTCCAGGCAGGCCATCTCGCCTGCTCTAATAAACACTCAGACTCCATTCTTGCAAAGCCTGCTTCTTTTTTTTTTTTCCTCCCTGACTCAGAGCTCTTCCCTCCATCAGTTACACTCCCAAGCTGGCTCAGTATGGGCTCCGCCACACCCCAGAAGCCTGGACCGCTGCCCGGTTTTTGGGCTATGGGGTTGAGATGCAAGACTGGGTCCAGCTCCGCTTTATCCAAGGAGAACAGCGACGTCATGTGCGAGTCCCAAAGTTATAATTTCCATCCGCTAATTACACAGAGGCAGAGAGGAGCTAAATATATACATGTGGGCCTGCGGAGGGGGGGAGGGCGGCAGCCAGGGGTCTCCAAAGTATGGCCGTCATTCGCCCAGATGCAGACAGGGGGTGGAGAGATGCTGGAGCCCTGCGGTTTTCTGGAACTGCTGAGGCCTGCGCCTGAAAACAACCAGGAAAGAAAGAGAAGAAAAGAGGCAGAAAGAGGAGAAAAGGAGGTGGGAGAGGGTCTCTTATTGCAGCGGAGCTCAGACGTGACGCTCTGATTGCTCCCAGCGGTTGTGGTCAGTACATGGGAGAAGGGGGGGGGGTACAGTGCAAGGAGAGCAGGCGTAGCTCTTTGCCAGATGTCGTCAGGCATCAGAGTGAACGATACACACCCATCGACGGACGGATGTTTCCGCTAAAGAGAAAGTACGGCTGAAATACCATCACTGTCCCGTCGTGGCACTCAGGAAGTAACAAGGTTGTAGTTTGGAGAATCGACAGAAATTAAGGTGGATGCGCTCGTGTGCATGTTTACAAAGAAGGGTGAAGCATGATGTCACAATTCAAATGTTCAATGGAGTGAAAGCTTTATTGTCTTTTTAGTCTCCATTGTTTCATTGTAGATTTGACCTGAGCTTCAAGACGTCTCCCGTCTGGAGGAGACTCGCCCTGCTTATTAGGTTAAAGTGGAGCAGCATCTCTCCACTTAGTGCCTGACGTGCAGGGAAGGACAACATGTGCATTCAGCTGCAGCTTCCTCTTTCAATACATCTCAGTGATGTGATGCATCCCTCAGCTTCTTGGAATAAGAAGAATAAGAAGAAGCAATAGAGATAGTTGGTAGGTGGAGTCCCCCTGGGGTCTTGATGCTGATGGTGGTGAAGCAGCCAGGATATTGCAGAGGAAACCATTGACGAGACTCCGGGATTGACTGGATGTACGGTGAAGAGGAGGGAGGACGAGGTGGGTTGTGCCAACGTAGCTCTGGAAGAGAAAGAATGAATCTGATATTTAAAGAGCAGCAACCAGTGCACGAGTACAGTGGACTCCTTGTTTTTGGAAGCCTGAATAAAATATAGTTGCGTTCTTTGCTGCCGAGTAGTTCACATACCTCATTAAATAGCTGCAGCAGGGACGTCTCTGTGAAATGTGAAACGCAGCTCAGCATATAACATCACTTCATGAAACAGGGTCAGACGCCGGGATGCAAAGAATCCAGCACACGCACACGCATTAAATAATGAATTAACATACCAGGATTCCTATGAGCTACACGCGAGGTAACAAATGTGTGTTACTGTGTTCAGTCCGTCTGTCAGGCGGTTCTGTCTCCTCTCTTTTCACCGGCTTGTCTGCTTGAGATCATTTTCTGAACCCGTTTTTTCTTTTTTAAATCTGAGCAAGTTTGTCCCCCAGGTGTCAACTTCCCAACATCTGTTAGTCCCCCCACCACCACCACCACCACATCCACCTCCGTATGTTGTTTTTCATAGATGCATAGCTGGCCGGCCAACTGGCTTGTGTATCCTCCTCGTTTTCCTTGTGGCTTAACTCGGCCTGACGTCCGCCCTCTGAGTCAGAGCGGGTTGTTTCTGGCTGTTTTGAGCCAGCGTATACTGTATATGTGACCTCCTGTGGTTCGACTGTAACACACACACACACACACACACATCAACAGGCACATGAATGCATGCATAATTCGTCGCCTTCCAGAGGAGGAACACGGGGTCAGCTGGGCTGCTTTAACTGCTCTAATCCTCTGGTCTGCCCCAGTGAGTCGTGCTTCTGTGATGTGTTGTTGCACAGTCCTGGACGGGGTTGGGAGAGAATTAGGGGAGGACCACCCACCTCCCCTCAGCTGTGGTTTGACGGGATATCTGACCCCTCACACTTTTCCTCCGCCGCTCCACCTGCTATGGTCTTCTTGAAGCTGCTTCCAACTCAAAGCCAACAACAGGTGTGACCCCCCTGAACTCCAGCTTCAGTCTCCCATCCCGCCGCTGATGATGGCGCCCATTAGTTACTGCAATTAAGACCGCAGATAGCTGCTGAAAAGTCCACACCTTGCACATTCCCCACCAGCCATGCTGCAGGAAAGACGTGTGTGTCTTCATGTTGTGTTTCTCTGTCCACTGTCATCTGCTGCCTGACTGTGATGTAGCTGCCCTCTAGTGGCGGCTGGGTGGCAACTGCACCCTGAAAAGTGCTATTGGTTCTGCAGATAATAATTCAAACTCCTTTTTTCAGCACGGTCCCTACATTTGTGGCATCAACTTTACTTTTTGGCTTTCTGAATATTAGTTTCCCTCCTCGATTTGTGTCATTTGATTTAAACGATGCAGCAATCATGGAATTAATCTGCTGCACGTCCTGCACATCTCTTTTTGTTTTGCATGGCAACGGTGCGATGACGGATCATCCATGCGGCTGATGCTGATACACACTTGAACCCCCCCATGCAGCACGTCCATTGAGGTGTCCCCAGTAGAGGACAGGATTCACACTCTCTGCCGAGGACGCTTCAGATTCTGATCCTCCTTCACCTCTGTCTGAGCTTTGTGATGTGAGAGCATCAAACCCGGTTCCCCTTTTCTTGAACTGTGACAGCTCGTTGTTGTGTGTTTGCAGCTCAGGTGGCTCATTGAAGTTCCATCCAAACTCTTCACTCTGATCTTTCCTGTGTGTGTGTGTGTGTGTGTGTGTGTGTGTCCTGTCATCCGCCATCACAGCGCTGTGTTTGACGCGTGGGTGCAGCAGCAGAGAGGAGAAATACCTTGTTTTGTCTTTCCAAGGCAGCCACGGTGTGTTAATCTGTTGGCCCCGTGGTCGTGTTATGAGTATGAGGGAGATTAAAACATATCTTCAAACCAATCTGTGCGCACACCTCCCTGCCGACCTCCTCTTTCCACTGATGTGTTTGTTATCGCAGAGCAGAGGAGCACTGTTCCTCAGAGATTAGCAGCGCGTGCCGGCTTTAGATTTCCTGGCTTCCAGTGCCAGGTTATGAAAAAAAGTCTCAGATAAAGAAGGTGATGTGCGTTATAAGCCGGCATGCAGATGATGGATGGCCGCCTGTTCAGGCACGCTTCAGCCCAACACGAGACAGTGGGCCACGGGTAGGAGGGGTGTTATTGTGTCAACTCTTCATGGCTGACTGTGTGTCCTCAGTCTAAACTGTAACTTAATGCGTTTTTGTTTATTTCTCGTTTGACAACCCGTTTCATGTCGCCACGGTTCATGAGGAGATGAAAAGAGACGGAGCCGGACAAAGACCCTTTTGTTTCCAAATTAGGCACCGCTCCCTCCTGGCCAAAGCTAACGGTTATTGTGATGGATGTGATATGAAAGGTCCAGACGCTGCTTCACGCACCGGCAGCTGTCCATCTCTTCCTCTAACAAGGGAGTGGTCGCCTGTCAAAGCCCCTCCTCCTTTGAGAAAGAATCAGACCTCCTTCTCCTCCTTCACACGCTGGTGATCCACTTGTTCTTCTGCAGGGCGGTTCCGTCCGGTCTGTACCGCAGGAGAAAAAAAAAGCGAAACCCCCCCCAACACAGCCCTCTGACTTTATGAGGAACCTAAATTATATAGCCTTGTGTATTTATACTCCGCCGTGACTCAGTGGCACATGTGGTGTGTGTGTGTGTGTGTGCATGCACAGGAGACGCAGCCTTTGTGTTCACACGTACATGGTGTGTATGTGCTAGTGAAAGCCTCCATAAACTATTTAAACCAGGCATTAAGTGGAGTGAACGTCCACCACAGCCTAGTCTGTTATTTATGCACAGAGTGTAACTGCGTGGCTTTCCAAAGAGAAATGATCTCTCATAGTCTCTCCTTAATTGCAACTTTCTCTTCCTCTGTTCGGGAAATCAGAAGCTTTGCATCCGCAGCCTGATTGGTCAGATATGATGGGAAGTGCATGTAAATAAAAACAAAACCGGACAAGTCAATGCACCTGATAAGACTCTTCAGCCTTCAGACATCACGCCTGCAGTGTGTGTTCCTGTGGGCGAAGCGCAGCATATCCGGAGGGTACAGTCCCGTCCTGGATGGCGAGTTGCTACCTGCCCCAGCCGTGCAGCAGGTGAAACCTGTCTAACCTCACCGGGAGCGGATGTGCACCGTGTTCCCAGTGATGAGCGTCGGAGGAGAAAGTCGGCCGTCTGCAACACCATGGTCACCTGTCTGCCGCTCTCGCACATAACCTGGACACCTGGCTGTTTGGTGAGAACTTTGCTTCGTGGGCGAGACGGGGGGGGCAGGTCACCTTTCTGATTTAGAGGGTTAGTGTTTAGGTGTTGTATGTGTGAGTGTGTGTGTGTGTGAGGGAGGACGGTTGATGAGGAGGTTGTGTTGGCATCAAGAAGAAGACGTTTTATTTTGAGAGTTTTCCTCTTCTCGCTCTCTCTCAGCCGGCCGTTTTCTTCTCCTCCTCTCGGTATTCCCTCCTCTATGTTTCCCCTCTTTATGCAGCACATAAAAAAGGAAAAGGGAGTACAGCAGGAAGAAAAATGGTTTCTTCTCTCCGTGTGCTCTGCCACTTTTTTTGTCTGTGGAGGGCAGCAAGCGGAGGCACGGCCGGCTTTTGTGGACTTTTAACAGCGGGATCATAGCTTTGTCACTGTGTTTGTGTTGCTCACACACACACACACACACACACACACACACACACACACACACACACACACACACACACACACACACATGTGTCGCTCACACACACACACACACACACACACACACACACACACACACACACACACACACACACACACACACACACACAAAGCACACGTGCAGCCACCTGGCTTCTTCTTCATTCAGCACCAGAGATCTACAGTGGATTCCAAACCAGCCGCAGGCTACAGGAGACATCTCCATCTGGACTGTTGTTCACTGCCGGAGCCGGAGCCCGACGTCAGCCAACGTCTGGCCTCAGTGAAAGTTCGGCGTTTGATTAGCGTTTGTTTCATGATGACTGTCAGGGCGGCCCATGTGGGGGGACGTTTGAATACGGAGTAACAAAAACAAGGAAGAAAGAGAAAGCAGAAGAGAAAGGGAAGGACGGCTGGGGTGAGGGATGGAATAGCTGTGGCTTGCGGGGAGAGTTTGGGATTGAGATGAGACTGGGATTTGTTTAGCTTAAGAGATACAAAGTGAAGAGAAAGGGAACAGCGAGCGAGGGAGGGGGGGGCGCAGAGGGAGGGAGGGAGGGAGGGAGGGAGGGAGGAGAGATCCAGCCCTCTGGGACAGCAGTGTGTGTTTTGGGGGTGGACAGAGTGGCTTTGTATGCAGAACAGCACCGGACACCGACGGGAGTGACGCTGTCAGTTGTTCTGTGTGTGTCTGTAGTGAAACCAGACCTACCTCTGATTCTTTGGCCAAACGCACTCCTCCATCTGCTTCCCCCCCGGGAGGCTGCCGTCTCTGGACTGAGCTCCCCCAGAGTGTTTAGATGTGATTGTGTTGGAGAGCTGTGATGTGCAACTTGTGGGATTAAACTTTTCTGGAGGCGATGGCTCGGAGCCTGGAGAAGGGACGGTCGGTATCCAGTGAATGACCGGAGGAGGATCTGCCAGCGCCACTAACACCACCCATCCTCTCTTGGCTTCCCTTCTATATTTCTGCATCTGGACGTTGTCCACAAGCCCATCCAGGTACCCGAGTGCATGTGCGGCCCATGTGGGCTGTTGGCAATGCGGAACTGAGCAAACTCCGCGCTCCAATGCCCGCTGCTATGCTCCCATGCCCTGCGCCGGCTGGGTCTGACTGGAGCTTCCAGAACCCGGTGGGGGTGGACTGCAGCTCCCCTGAACCTCGCTGCATCTGGGTGGCGGTGCTCCGTGGCGCCACAGGGCCACCACCATCCCCACCACCTGCCATGCCCACTGGGCACAGCCAGAACTCCCATCAGCCCAGGGTAAGAGGAGGTCACCCACCCAGCCATGTCATCTTTTAATGGCCGGATTATTATCCTTTCAGACATCGGCTGCGGTCACATGATTTGATTTGTATCGATTAACAATTAAAAGCTTTATACGCTAAGTATATAGAAGTGTTGCCAGAGTCAGTCAGGATCTCTTCAAACCCAAAGAAATACATTTTAGATTCTAAAACCACTTAGAATAAAAAACATAATAAATAAAAATGATAAAAGTTCATAGAAACTATAAAGATTTTTAAATTTAATATTGCAGTTGGTGAATCCAGCTGGCCGTTAAATGAGGTGATGATCAGTGTTTTCGTCCGGCGCCCACAGTGACTTCTGCTGTCTGGATTTAAGATGACACAGTGACATCAGCAGGACGCAGTGCAGAGACGGCTGCGTGGGGTTTGTCATCCATGTCAACAACGTGTCCGTGTAACCGATGTATTATTGTTTTCCAGTCCGTTAACCACTTCAGCCGTTGACTGACTCTGCAGTGTTTTCCAGGCGGTAGCTGTTGATTCGCCCTCGGGGCTGTTTCGGTTTGGAACCCCCCCCCGTTTAAAGAAAAAAATAAAAACTTTCCCCGGAAAGCTTTTTTGGATGTCACCTTGTGGAACTGATTTCTGCTGTGCAGACTGTTACCTCACGTTGCCATAAGTTCAGACATCATTTATTTTGTGGTTTTGTTTATTCGCATGTCCTCGATGACGGAAGTGCTGCCTGGTCGTATGTGACGATGGTCAGGAGGAAGTTTTGGACTCATTGTTTGTGCTCTGAGGACTTTCTCTCAATGGTTTTGATATAGTTTTAAAATATCTACCACTCGGCTACAAACTGGTTTATCTACAGTTTTTCTGTCTACGGTTGACGTGTGTTTACGTCTCTTGGAGTTTTGTGGCCGACCGAGTCCTTCTGAGGGGATCTAATTAGTGGCCGAAGGCAGATGAAGGCAGCTTCAACGTGCCACTTTTAGGAAGGTGTTGTTGTTGGGGAGGGGGGGGGGTTGCAACCAGCTGTGTGAGCTATGTGATCCCCACCTACCCAAAATCCCTCAGAATTCATCGCTGGCCCTCATGATCCCATTTCAATGTTGGCATTTATGTACTTCGCTTGACTCCTAGTTGTTTTCCATCCCT
>CAAKHC010001467.1:51484-88435 GCA_901007825.1 Macroramphosus scolopax
AGAATAAGATCACTTGAGGGCTCACACTACACACACACACACACACACAGGCTAATAAATTGTCTTGGTATGTAAATTCCAGCGGGATTTGAACTTGTGCTACGTTTTGAATTTGTCAGGCAGGTTGTGTTTGTAGTCGAAGCACCCAGTCGGATACTCAGACCATGCATCCACTCATCAGGACATAAGATGCATTTAGAGCTGCAGCGGTGGTGGAGCGCGCCGTCCGTGTGGCCGGTGAGTCCAGGAATTATCAGATGACTTTTTTTTTTCGCCATCCCTCTCCGGTTCCCTCTTGGCAGCCCAGCTCAGGGCCGCGGCTGCAGACAGCGGCTATCAGGATTAAAGGCTTGTCAGCATTTTGTAACGTCCGTAAAGCTCCACTTTTCAAACAGGTTGCAGCTCTCAGCTGTTTAAAAGAGCTATATTGTTCTGCCCCGCTGGGATTTAGCAGGAGCTCAGCTCCCAGCAGCCGCTGCATTCCTGCCTTACCTCTGGATGGAGCGACCAGAGGAGGCTGTACTCTCCGGCACGTACGCCGCCGCTGACGCCTGCAACCGGAATACGTATCATCATGTCATAACTAGATTACACCGGATGTTATCATTAACACATTATTTCATTTATATATCTTGAAATCTTGTAATCTCCTCTGGCGAATCATCTTTATGTTTCCAGTCATCCAATATTAAGTATTGAATACTCCGACTACCTGTGAGGCACAGCCTGATCTGACAGCCTCAGATTGTTCGTATCAGTATCATAGAAAGGATCTATGAAGATATGGACTCTCCAACTCTTCCGTCTCTGATGTGAGATGTGACATGTTGCTAATGACGGGACCGCAGCATTTGTTTGTGCTTCATTGGAGGATGTCGTCCTCCGTCTTGACCGTCGGTCGTCGTCCAGTCCAAATGGTCACTGCAGTGTTTTTAATCCACGTGTACCACGAGCAGCCACAACTCATGCATGTCCCTGCCCTACAAAACATAATCTATGAAAGCTTCTCCGAGTGCGGCCTCATGTTGTTTAGTATTGTTTTTAATCTTTGAGATAACAGTAAGCTCCGACTGTCCTCTCACACACTGGTTGTCCTCCTGCACACAGCTCGAGCCTCCTACGTGACTTCTCCTTGACCGAGTCTTCTGCTGACCTGTCAGACACTCGTCTCTCTCTGCAGGGATCCTTTCTGGACACTTGTAATTACTCTCTGAACCTGTCAACAACCACTTTTACACGACTTTAACACAGACCAAAGTGCCCCGTCCGGTTACGTGGCAGCTGTTTCTTGGTTGTCTGGTAGAACCTCTTCACTCAGTGTTGGACCGGTTCCAATAATGATGGTATCGATTGATCATTTGCACCCTTACACAATGGAAAACAGGGTCCAAAATGACAGCATGCTCCTTTTTAATGCCATCCACAGGGAAAGTGTGTGTGCACCACCTCACCCACTAAACAACCGCTGGAACCCCGAGGCTGTCGACTCGTGATGGATTGCGCGTGCATGCAAGACGAAATATTTCCTTTTGTGTGTCTTCTAATTACATAATGTTCCGGTTCGTCAAGGAATCCCTCAGTGTTTCCTATTGTTTTGAAGGGCAAAAGTATTTGCTATCAGAATTGGTTTCAACGGGTGATTTCAGGGCAAGAAGAGGAAAGATTGCCATCAGGAGTGGAAGAAATACCAAAAGTCTTCTTTGGTGGACGGGAGCGAGGATTCCCTGATCTCAAGCCTCCACAGGAAGTTTAGACAGAAAACCACAGAAAATGTTCCAGTCGGTGAAACCGAACGTCCAGCTGCCTGAAGAGGCCGGCGCAAGTCTGCAAGCGGGATTGTGTTTTTAGCTTTTGGGTCAAAACTGGTCTTGTCAAGGTGACGGGTTCGGCTGAGGAGGGGGGAGGAAGGACAGCGGAGGACTCGTCCGAGATTCTCCCTCATCCTCCCACCCAGTCCAGACCGGCCCAGTGGGAAACTGTACCGGCTCAGTGGCCCAGTCAGACCCTGTGTGTTTTGGGTAATCACAGGGTTTGGTATTCCCAGCGCTGGGAGGGGCCATGTGGTTGAAACTGGCGTGCTGGAGCCTGTCCCTCAGCAGGGCCTGATACTCTCCCCCCCCTGCTCCATCGGCCCTCCTCATCCTCCTTCACTCTCTCTCTCTCTGCGCACTCCTTCGCCAGTTTCAGTGTATGTTTCAACTTGTCTGAGCCAAACCGCTCCCTCGGAGGAATTCACCCCGTCTCCTTCTCCTTTCTCTTGCTCTTTCATTTCCTCTTTTTCTTTATCATTTTAATTTGACACCCTCAAGCTCTCCTCTCCGCCTTCTGCACGTACGTCTTCTCGAAGCTCTCAGGGCACATAACAGGCCTCGTCGCCCGGCTCGTAATACAGAAGGGATGATTTTATATTGTTTTCAGTAGCTCGGATAATGATTTAAATGTTCCTCATGTTCTTGTCCTGTGTCGTTGTGATGCCTCTGCAATGCGCATCATATTTACACAGGAGGTTCTGAGGAGGAAAGAAATGTTCCTCTGGCAAGTGCCCTGCAAACTTTTAAAAAACGTATACTTATGATCTTTGGTCTCTTTCCCCTCGGATTGAATGTAACAGTAGAGGAGGAAGAAAATGTGCGAGCGACACAGCCGGATTTCCATTACATGAATACATGCGGGCGAGAGAGGATGGGAGGAGAGGTGAGGGAAGGAGACGGAGGAGTGAAGGAGGTTTGGAAGGGCCTCCATGTTGGAGGGTGAGAGCAGATATTTATAGGAGCGTCTGGTTATCCTGCCCTGCAACGATACCCGACTTCCTGCCTCCGGCCTGCCACTTCCTGTCTGAAGGAAGCGTACGCTGTCTGCTGTGTATCAGTGTTCATATGTTGAAGGGGGACAGGAAGTGAAGCGTGACGAGTTGATTGATTATTAGGGTGTCAAGTATATTAATTGAAGGAGGTTAGTGAGTGACATGAGGAGTTGTCCCCCCTCCTCGCCCTCTTCCTCCTCCTCCTCCTCCTCGCTGCCGCCTGTTTGGTCAGGTGATCGTGTCTCACTGACAGATGTGGGTCGTCAGGGCAGCGTGGGGGTGATAGTTCTCACGTGTGCCTGTCAGCTGAGCTAGCTGGGCTTATTTACACGGTCTTCAGGAATGAGATATTTAGAGAGCATGTGGGAATCGGCATTCATCCTCCACCCTGAGATAAGATCCGGGTCAGCGTGGTCCGAACGGAGTGAAACCCCACATTCCTCAGTGGTCCTGTCTAGACAGGGGCCCTTCCTGATAGCCGACCCCCCAGGTGTGTTTATGGACTATTGTTCTGAGGTTGCCGGGCGGCTTGTAAGACCGACCTGACTGAGCTCCGTGCAGGACTCAGGAAGCTGCTAATGTAATATCCAGCAGTCGAGGCTTGAAGTCACCGGTTGAGTCGCCTTGTGTTCCTCCGGGGGATCATGAAGTGTGTGAAACAGTGTCGGCGCTGCAGCAGATTCTCCTCATGTTTTCCCTCCACAGCTAAGAAAGCACATTAACACACCCGACTGGATTTGAATGAAGACACTCCTGCACACACTCCAACTCACCGACCTCTAACTGAAGGTCTGTGTGGGTTAGTTTCTCATCATCACTGTCAGCAGGAGAACTGAAGAAACTACCGGGACAATTTCTATGAAGCGTGAAGGAGGGAGGGGTGGAGCATCGGTTGTTCATCTCTCCAGACATGTATCAGGGCTTCAGTTGACGATGTGCATATAAAAGAAAAGTGGGAGGTCTCCAAGTGCACTTGTTGTGTTTTCATACAATCAAATTGATTGACTGACTGAATCCTTCTATCTCTGTGTCCACAGGCTAAGGGGCGGAGGGATGGTCTCTCCACAGCCGGTGACAACCCTCGGCCGCCGATGGCGGCCAGGCCGGGAAGAGAGGGGGTCAGCGTGGGCTGGAAGGGTCCCCGGACGCTGGTACTGCATAAGAACTCCCTGGGATTCGGTTTCACGCTTCGCCACTTCATCGTTTACCCTCCAGAGTCCGCCCTGCACACCAACCTCAAGGTGAGAATATCATCAATCAAGTTATAAACAACATTAAATATACTCCGTTCTGTATACAAGTCTGTGTTTCTTAAGTGTCATTATGGCGCCTTTTATACTTCCAGGTTTATTTTCATAGCACACATGGTCTCCATTTCATCCTAGCGAGTGTTTAAAAAAGGTTACAGAAAGCCGTACGTCTAACTGACCGATGGCCGGAGCCGACAGAGCCCGGAGATAAAGCTAATCATACTGCAGCCGAGGGTCAGCGAGGTCGAGATGAGCGACGTGAGCACGGACAAAAGGAGACGACGAGCCGAGCTGATTAGAGACAACGGACTGTGCAGAAGCACAAAGCAAGCATGCGACTTTCCGATTTTGGGCGTTTCACTGGGAAAAGCAACAGACTTTTACATTTCTAAGGATATAATAAGCAGTAGTGGAGGCATCAACCCTGCCAGGCCAGCAGGAGTAAAAATAGTTCCTCCTGATTGTTTCTCGGTCTCTCCAGCCTTGTTTTCAATCTTTCGGTCAATTCAAGATTGTTCTGGTGTTTTGGAATGAGCCTCTGTGTGAGTGGTTATTTAGCTCTTTGAGGTGTGTGTGTGGGGTTTGGGGGGCAAACGTCTCCAGATGTGAAACAGACGCCGGGTTGGGGTGAGGCAGCTGAAACAAGGCACCTATTATTATTCTACCACCCCATCGTCCAGCAGCTGCAGATAGGAACACGGCGTGAATGAGATCTGTTGTCTTAGTCTGGTACCACTCACTGGCAGCCGGGCAGTACCAAGCCAGGCCCGAACAATAGGCCCACTGCTGGCCTTTTGGCTCTGGGTCTGTCCCTGTCTCCTCTGCATCGGAGGGTCACATGCTGGTTTGGGACAATCGGAGCCTCAGAGCCGCCCGATTGTATCTGAAGAGCCTCCGTGGAAGTTTAATCAAAGTGTCCGATTATCAGAGGACATCACGGTGCCTGCAGGTCCTGAAGGTCTTCTTACCTCCTGTTATATATCCGGACATTTCACATGCACTCTCAGCCAACTGAAGCCTTTTTTTCTATTTAAAGAATACAAGTAGACATAGCCAGGAGGGAGAACTACTTCTTTCCTAGTTTCCATTTGCTCTCTGTGTCTTAAATCTGGCAGATTCTTGCTGAACTCATGCAAAGTTTGTTTAAACTAGATACATCATTTTTTATTTCATTTGGGTCTTCGGCATGTTTCTATGATCACTATCTTGCTTTATTTATATTACAAGATCATATGGATAGATGCTGCAAATCAACCTGCCTCACATTGTCCTTGTGTGGCTCTTCGTGTATCTCTTCACTGCTCCTTGGTCCCTGGATGTGATCAGACTCGGGCTGGTCAGTCGTTGAGTGTCCCCAGCTCTGAGCTCTACTCTGGGGTCAGCAGCTCTCCTTTCTCTGCCTCTAAACCCCCCACCATTGTCTGCAGAGCCAGGAATGAGCCCACTCAGCGCAGCATAAAGCCAGGCAGCAGTCAGCCCACCATGCCCCTAACCCCAAACTGTCCACTCAGCTTAGTACATGTATGTGTGTGTGTGTGTGTGTGTGTGTGACTCTCACCTCATCCTCCCTGCAGCCAGCTGTGCGCCTCACTGTGTGACATGACGCCATGAGTACCTGCGGAGCGTCTAACCCCCGGGGTTATCAAACCTTTTCATATTCTGGTCGCCCACGTCGACGGCCAATAATCTGCAGATCCTGATCTTGAAGTGAATTTGCTCAATCGGGACCTTTTTATATCAAGATGTTTATCAGTTGATAAACAACTTCACAAGCTTTAAAAACAAGACATCCAACCAGGCATCATCTGACCTTAGAAAACATTATGATGTTAAAAAATAAAAAATGTTTTTTTTGTTGTAAAAGTCTTGTTTGTGACAATTCTTCTGTATTTATATTTTATTTTATTTTTTTAATTGCTAACCAACTGGACCAACTGTATTTCTGATAAATTTAAATGATATATTCAAATTACATATTTGCAGCTCAGATCAGCGATGCTCTTTCAGATTAATTGTTTTTAAACTGCTTGTGAACAAACAGTAGAATAAAAGTGAAATAAAACAGTTTGCTAGGGACCCCTGGAAGACCCTCAAGGGCTCCTGTCGGGACCCCTGTTCTAACGTGACGGAGTTGCGGCTGCACGTTAACGCTTCGGCTCGACTCGCCAGGGAGTCACACACAAAGAATACTTGGCTCTATGGACCCGGAACATGAGCACATCTGTGTGTGCCAATATGAATAATTTGGGTTGATTTGCATCTTTCATGGGATAAACCTGAATCAGCATTCTGTTCTCCTCCAGCCTGCGGACACTTCCAGCCTGAATTCAGCTGTAACTGTCTGTGTTCTTTCATTTGCAGGATGAGGAGAACGGCAACGGAAAGGGTGAGTTCACTTTTTTAACTTTGTAAGGCAGCAATTAAAATGTACAGTTGGCTGATGATGATGATGATGATGTAAGAGACGTCCAGTTTCCCCTCCTGTAACCTCTGGTCTGCAGCCCCTCTGCGCCCCCTACAGGACCTAATAGAGAACTGCATCCAAAGTGACAAGTCACTCATGCGATCAGATGTTTTTAACTTCCTGTCTGCTCCTCACACTGCTTCTTGTATCATCCAGGGTACCAGAAAGGTAGACTGGAGCCGATGGATACCATATTTGTGAAGAATGTGAGGGATAAAGGTCCGGCCCACCAGGCAGGCCTCTGCACAGGTACAGAGAACATCAGGAGCAGGAACATTAACATCCCCATTTGCCTTGTAAATGAGTTTGGGAGTGTGCCGGTCATGTGACGCTGCGATATGAAAGATTCAGAGATGATGAGACACCTTGATAACGTACCTGCTTGTTTGTTTTTTTCGACATCACTGTTTGCTGATATGATAGAGACTGGTATGACAAGTCCAATTCTGAAGTGCATTTGAACGTGACAGGACATATTGAGGTTGCGTCAGGTCACGTGGGTATAAGAGCGGCAGTCTCTCCCAGCTGCTCGGACAAAACCAAACCGGCGCAGATGTTGTCACATCCAGACAGTCACATAACAGCGCGGACATGAGCAAACACACACCCAGAGGGCTTTGCATGTGATTCAGCTTGCATCGTCGTGGACTGGTAAAACGTAGTTATCTAACGTCTTCACTGGGCGATGTCGCTCATACGGTTAATCTGTGTTAATCGGTATAATATGAGGCGGATGTAATATAATCCTTTCTGTTCTGTCAGGGGATCGGCTGGTGAAAGTGAATGGAGAGAGCATCCTGGGGAAGACGTACTCGCAGGTGATCGCCCTCATTCAGAACAGGTGAGACCTCCCGCCTGTCAGCGCTTTCAGCCTTTCGTTGTGTTGATCTACTGAGCAGCGTGTTTGCTTTTTCTTTGCATGCGTCCCGTGGCGATGACATACACATAGTGCCTTGTAAAAGAGTGGCCCGAGGGCAGTGCACTCCACCTGCCTTACATTGTCACAAAAGCTCTAGAGGGCGAATTCGAAAAAAGGTTTAACGTTAATGACCTTTTTCAAGTCTGTTTTTGTATGCAAACGAGTTGGCTGGAGTCGTAAATCACCAGTTTGAATTCATAGAAATCCTCCGTCGTTCCAGACCTCCTGTTAGACCACTAAATCCTCAGGGAGGTCACAACTAGAGAACAGCTGGCCTGCAGCTTCCCGGCATCAGCGACGCACCCGTTTCTCTTTCCCGATCTCAGACCAGCGCTCTCTTCACCACAACTTTTAAATCTATATCACGATCAACGCTTTGCACTCACTAGGACCGCTTTATGTGACATAAAGGAAAAGGATGCTCATGTTGCAGAAGCTGCAGCAGATTCACATTCACTCTGATATGTTGTATGTACATTATTGTGCTGGCTCGATATCACGTCTACCATCTTTCTCCCCTCTCTGAGTAAGTTAATTATAACAAATGGAACAAATGTTCCTCTAAATAAATATAATACTTTCTAATACTGCTGCTTCTTTCTCAAAAGAACTTTTGATTGGTCAGCACAATTCAAATGTATGTATATGAATTATTTTAAATTAAAGATATTCTAATTAGAATAACTGGTATTATAATTTTAGTGGGAATGCAATGTAGCCTGTATGAAATTATAAATATATATTTTTCTGATATTCAATCTAGTGATTTTGGCAAGTGTTTACGGATCATGTTATAGTTTCCTAAGTGACCCCCCCTCCTGTACCTGTCCTGCAGTGAGACTGTGCTGGAGCTCTCCATTATGCCGAAGGATGAAGATGTGCTTCAGTTGGTAAGTGTGAGTATGGGAATTTTTTTATTACTATTATTATTATCCTCCCCACCCCAAAAAAACAAACACTAGTCACACACTTTGTATTTAATTTTTTGCAGAGTTCAACCAGGTTTCACTCCGTCATTGTCCAAGAATGTAGAGATTTCGTTAGAATATCTGGAGGATGACTCAGAGGCTCGCTGCTCCCCGTTTAGATCGCAACACGCGTTCATTAAAAAGCCTTTATAAAAAAAAAAAAAAAAAAAAAAAGCAGCTCACGCTCACCGCAGGTCACTCACATGACCAGACATGCATCCTCCCTCCTGTGAACGCCGAGCGGCACGTCAGCACACAAGACCCCAGATCACAATATTTCAAGGGATCCGCTGCACACGCGCAGTAACGCTGCACCGAGAGGCCTCTAACATGATTCACAATTCAAGTGTAATTGCATTTATGGACACTTACAAACAGGCTTTACGCTCCTCCCCTCGCTGCTACGTCTGTATCTGCTGCATTCCTGGCATGACATCACCGGAGCTGCGCCTCCTTCGACCCTCCCACAGGGTGGAGTAAGGCAGAGAATGAGAGGGAGGGAGCCCGCAAGGATCCCAGAGAGGAGAAAACAAGCCGATCAACAGATAGAAAAACTCAAAATAATAATAGAAGAAACAATTTATCTACGAGTCGAACGCAGACGGAGGAAAGGTTTTTGGATTCTGGTGGACCGTCTGAGACAGTTAGGTAAAACCATGAAACGTTTTCAGATTGTCTCTTTAATTCAGCTTTATTCTGTCAAGAGAGTGTCAAAAGAATTGTTAGAAAAACGTGTTTGCTCTCCGGGTGTAACCGGGTCGAGTCACTGTTGTAAGTGACTGATCAGTTAATTACACGCTTGTTGTTTCGCCGTGGATGTTTTTTAAAACACTGATGTGACTGTGCACATATCCTGTACGTGTTTGTGTTTGCTGCTGGCTGCAGCGGTGGAGCCGAAGGCGGTTCATGCAGCCTGCTAGCTAGCATGTGTTTGTGTGGAGAGCTGACGCCCCGGGGACAAACTGTGGCGCAGAGGTTGAGCTGAGAGACCATTTCCACTTCAGGGATTGTACACCAGCGTGTCTTGTAGAGTTCTGTGTTGTCGTCAAGTGAATCTATTCATTTAATGTCAGCACCACCTCACCTGCTCAAGCTTTCTCATCTGTCTCTCCTTCCTCTCCCAGGCGTACTCCCAGGATGCCTACCTGACGGGCAACGAACCCTTCTCAGGGGGAGCTCAGAACCTGCCACCGCCACCTCCCCTCTGTTACCCTCGCGCCAAGACCACGTCCCCTGCTGGAGCTCCTCCGCCTGCCTCCATGGGGCAGAACCAGCTGGATAATTGGAGTCGCTGGCCAGGTGCTTCCAGTCCCTCTTCGCCCCTGGACAACCGCTCCGCTGTGGGCAGCCCTGCCAGCTGGCAGGAGGGGCGTTCAGGAGAGCCAGGTGGTGTGGGTCACAGCAGCCCAGCCCACCGCACCGAGGAGATCCAATATGGTATGACCAGCCAGCAGCCTCAGGGCCAGATCAGGGGGCGTTCCTACTCTTCCTCGTCCTCGTCCGGAGGCCCTTTATCCAGCCCGCTACAAGTCCACTACCCCAACCATCACGCAGCCAGCTCCTCACAGGCCCAGTCACGCAAGTCCAGCTCGCCCTGGACCAGTCCCCCCCTGCCCCAGCTTAGCCACGGCCGCAGCGAGCGCTGCCAGCAGGCCCTCTCTGACTGGTACTACAACCAGGTGCCTGAGCGCTCTGGACGCAACATGCAGACCCGCCACCGCAGCTACTCTCAGGACCGACTCAGCGATACGAGGAGGCAGCAGCAGCGGACAGGTGGCTGGCCACACAGCGCCTCCCAGGACACACTCATGTTACTACAGCAGTCAGGACCGGGGCCCCACGGAGAGCCTTACTGGACATACGGGGACTGGGAGGCAGATAGAGTCCATCCAGCCTCTAACTATACTCGAACTCGCTCTGAAAACCTGCTGGCCGAGTATGATCACCACGGCCGCTCTTTAGAGATGCTTGACCGAGCAGCAGCGGCCGGTCTTGTCTCACCCCGGTTCGAGAGGCCCCCGTGTCTCCAGCAGGCTCCCAAGCCTCCTCCCAGGACTGATGTCTACCAGAGGCATGGGAGTCATTACGGTGCTACACAAGCTCCACCGATGTCCCGACACTCACAGTCACATTCTAAACACCACGCACAGACTCACTCCCAACCCCAGCAGGCTCCCCCCAAGAACAGGCGGCTTCCTCCCGGGCAGAGCATGGACGACCAGCCGGTGGGCTACCGTAGCTACAGCCCCTCTTTTTACCGTAAGACAGGTCGAATCCTGCAGCAAGCCCACTCTTTCAGGGACCCTTCGTACTCTGGCCCACACTTGAACTGGAACCCAACGCCTAAAACCAGCCCCCCAGAGGGCACCCCGGCACCTGTCACCACCTCAACCGCATCCCCACTGACCTCCACGACACCCGAATCCCAGGAGAGAGTATACAGGCCGACAAACCACGAGAGGGAACGAGGGTCAGTCGAGGGGCAATCAGAGGTGGTGGTGGCACAGACCCAGGAAGTGGTGATGCGGCAGAAACCTCCCACCGGGCGGAGGAACGCCCACGGCATGCGTCACCCCCACTACGCACTGCCCATGGACGGGCTAGAGCCCTCGTTGTTTTCTCCAGATCCCCTCGACTCCACAGGAGAAGGAGCCCCGCGTAAACCAAATGGCAACCTCGCCCCCCTTTCCATAGAGGACGACTCCCTGGCGTCCATCCCCTTTATAGGTAAGCACGTCTGAGCTTCAGTCATCTCTCCGACAACCCCTCACAGAATCTCATCTGACCTTTGAAATGTGACTGTAAATCTAAATATCCGTCTCGTGCTCGAGGCTCAACTGGCGTTGACTCGCTAAGAGTGTGTGTGTGTGTTTGTGTGTGTTTGTGTGTGTGTGTACGTTGGGTAACACCGGCAGGTCCCGCAGCCTGACAGACAGTATTAGTAGTTTGATTGAATCCTATCTGATGATCAGTCTTGCATCTGAGGTGATCTCATGTCACCAGGGAAGTGAGGTGGGCGAGAGAGTCACCGTGTTTCCTGTCGGGATGCGACCTGTTGCACTTCCACGTCGAAAGAGTCAGTTTTTCTTGGTTTTTCAGGAAGTTATCTTTTTTTTTTTAATGTAGATTCATCAGTTCCTCAGTTGTAAAAACACTGCTTCTTCTTTTTATTCAGAGTTTCTAAATCTAAATACGGGATCAATCTCACCTGAATACAATGACACATTTCTCTCTTTTGTTTGTCTATTAGTGATAAACAGTGTTTTTTAATTGCGGTGTGAGTCGCTTGAACGTCGGACCAAAGGAATGGTTGGAATGAAAACATTTCTGCAGTTGCTTGTGTGACGGTGCAGTTACAGCCGACATGTGTTTGTGTCGGCGTTCGGCAACTGTCGGCGCTCATGTCGAGACGTGTTCGCTGCTCTGAGAAGAATGAAAGACGAGAGGCTCTGAAAGTGTTTATCACTTGACGAGGTACAGCAGCCGTGAAGTCGAACTCCCGGTCAGTCACTCAGCCTCGACGGCTCAAAATCAGCTGATATGGAAGCTTTGCCCCAACTTGGCCTGACGGTCGATATCTGAGCCGAAGCCACACTCGAGTCATTTTAAAGGCTGAGCAAACAAGGAAGGCTGTCTATTTATCTCTCTTTCTGTCTGTCGGAGCACATTCTTGCCTCGTACTTACGCCTGAATTACAGAAAACGAGGCAGTCAGAGCTGCAGGCCGCGACACGTTTAACAGTGAACTCAAACTAGACTAAAACCGTCTCTTCATCGCTGACATACGTGCTGATACGATCCAGGCCCTGCTTGGAAACATGTGACTGAAAAGATGTTGCGAGGTGCAGAGCCTGGGAGCACAAAGGCGGACTGTGTCTTCATAGTCACGTCATGTATGGAGATTTTTCCTCTTCCTCAATACCAAGGTGCAAGCATTCACTGATTGGTGATGATTAGTATTTCAAACATCGCACACAGAAGTTGAGGAAACAGGAAGAGGCACGTCTCTCACTCTACACCCACTTCCAGCATGAGTCTAAGCTGCAGATTGCCAGGAGGTTTTTGTGGCGCGTCTTCCAGGGAACATTAGAGGCCCAAGCACTCAGCTCTCGCCCTCAATACAGCTATTGTGCTGCTCTGGAAGAAGGTTCGTGTGTGGGGGTTCAGTCTATTACTGTCTTTACTAGCTGGAGCCAGGACACAACAGACCAGGATCAAGACTGGTTTCTTTCCCTGCTTGAGAAAAATAGGGCTTCTCGTCCCCTCCGTCTTGTCTTACAGGCACCAGATTCCTGCTGTCTCTTTATTCGGGCTGCACCGATTTATCAGTATCAGCTGATATCCTCCTTGTTGACTGCTCGGTTTATCTGTCTATATGTGTTGACAGTATTATCATATTGGTAGTGCACCCGATATAGACAGTCAGCATGTTGCTCCCCTCTGCTGGCCTGTGTCAGAGCTCCCTCTCTGGCTGCGTCTTAATGACGGCCTTTGTTAAACCCACAGCCCGGCTATTTCTGGGCCGCGCTGTAAACAGACCAGTTCTTCGTCCCCAGATTGGGAATGGTTTCTTTTCGCCCTATTTTGGTCTCTGTGTGCACAGCGCTGAAGAATCAAAGGTGAGAGATTAGAAGAAGAAGAAGAAGAAGCTGAAAGATCGGAACGATGAGGAAGAGGAGAAAGTGCTTTACGGAATTGAAATGACAAAACCAAGAAGTGAGATGAGAGACGTGTTACCAGTAGGATGTGTGTTGGTGTGTGTCGGTCCGTCGGTGTCTGGCGCTGTGCTGCCCTCTGTTGTTCCTGCACGGAGCACCACTTTGGTCTCAAATCCAGCTTCTCCTCACTGGCGAATGCAAATCTCAGCCTCTAATCTTCTGCCAGTCAGGAAGTGTGTGTGTGTGTGTGTTTGCATATTCCCTTTGCAGCAGCTGAAACTTCTTCAACAATGAACCTTAATGAATGTCGACATACAGTTACTCACATAAGAACCTGGAGCCAGTGCTTCTGTTAGCAGCTGTTAGCTTCTGTTACCAGCTGAAGACCTATTGTCTGAAAATCGTTTGTCTGTTTTACCGTGTGACGTTTTTCCCTCATCGGCCAGGTTTGGATTCCTTTGGACTCTGTGTTCCGTGCACTGGTTTGCTCTTTGAGTCTTTGAGTTGTCCAGTTTCCTCTTGTGTAGTATTTTTGGACGGTCTCTCTGCCGTTCCTCGTCGTTCCTCTCCCTTAAACAAAAAACTCCCCTTTCTTCTATTAACCCGACCTTTGCTCTTTTCATGTGATCCTCTAACACCTAACCCTATCCCATCTTCCTTCCCCTCCTTCTCTGTCGCCTGTTTCCTCGCCACCCGCCTCCCTCTCTCGTCTTTCCCTCCACCCTCCAACAGATGAGCCGACCAGCCCCGGTGCTGACTTGCGCGCCCGCCACGTGCCGGCGTCCTCTGTGGTATCCAGTGGCATGAGTTCGGCGCCCACCGTGGCCACCAGCCCCGCCTCCCCCACCTTCACCTTCCCCCTCACTAGGCTCTTCTCACATGACTGCAGTGAGTTCCCCCTCCCCTTCTCCTCCCCGCTGCATGCAGCAGAAAAGCATCTGCGTTCCTGCGATTGTAGACGATTCCCGCTCTTCCTCCAGAGACACGCATGCATGATACGATTAAAGAAAACAAATGACTTGATAAAAAAAGTTTTTTTTGCAGTGTTTTGTGTTTTTAATTTGTGCATGTCGCATGTTTGATGCACAGAAAAACTAGATTCAACTTCTTTTTTTTTTTTTGCAATGCATGAAGGCTACACAGCTCAAAGCTTTCTCAGACCTGAATATATATTCTGATGTATTGAGCTCCCAGTCTAGTTTAAACAGGACACGCATGGTGCCTTTCTTTACATAAATGGCTCAAATGCATGGCAGTATGTATCTACAGAGGCTGTACCTGCATGCCGGTGCTCCTAAAAAGTGACCCGTGACGATTAATCCCACCACACCAGCTCATCTCCCCCACCGTCACCCATTCACTCACCCCCCGACTTCCTCCACGCTTCCTCCCACGCTCCCCCTGTCTCCTAATCCAACACCATTGGCTCTGGTGATTGGCATTACATCAACATTCTCTCTCTCTCTCTCTCTCTCTCTCTCTCTCTCTCTCTCTCTCTCTCTCTCTTTCTCTCTTTGTGTCTCTTCCTTTCTTTTTTATTCCCCACTCGTTCATCCTCTCACTGAGCAGGCAGTATTAAATCCAGTCGCCGTTCCTCCTATCTTCTAGCCATCACCACGGAGCGGTCCAAGTCATGTGACGAAGGCCTCAACTCGTTCAGAGAGGAAGGGCGAGTCTTCTCGTGAGTACCGTGCGGCTGAAGCAACTGTTGCATCCATTGAATGACGTGTGCAGGCAGTTGACTCCCTGTTGTGTTTGTCTTCCACAGACGGCTACCAAAGAGAGTAAAGAGTTTCTTCACGGATGGGGTGAGTGTCTCTGATGAGCTTACAGGAAACCAAACAGTACTCTCAGTAATGTGTCTGATGGGTTGGGGCAAGTATCACCTTTGATGATGTAATGATGTGAGCGATGTTCTCTCATCTGCATCTCCTGTCAATCAAAGTTCTGAACATTTTCATCCGTGTGTGTTTCAGTCTCTGGACAACCTGGAGTCAGCGGAGGAGGTGCGCTCGAAACGACACTCCACCTCGGAGCTGGGAAACATCACGTACAGCGACGTACGGCGAGAAGGATGGCTGCACTTCAAACAAATCCTCACGGAGAAGGGCAAGGTGGGCGCACCAGGCTCGCCCAGAACTGTATGACAGCGCTTACACTCATGGCAACACTCACATCTCGTCTTTTCCTTCACAGAAGGTGGGAAGCGGCATGCGTCCGTGGAAACGAGTCTTCTCCGTGTTTCGCTCCCATTCATTGTTCCTCTACAAGGACAAGAGGGAGGCGGTGCTTCGCGGGGCCACGATCGGAGGAGGGGCCGAGGACGAGCAGCCAATCAGCATCCGCGGCTGCCTGGTGGACATCGCGTACAGCGAGACCAAACGCAAGCACGCCCTGCGACTGACCACCCAGGACTTCTGCGAGTACCTGCTGCAGGCAGAGGACCGGGAGGACATGCTGGACTGGATAAAGGTCATCAGGGAGAACAGCAAGACGGACAGCGAGGTGAGAGGACACGACTTCACCTTGTCATGTGGCCACATCCTGAAGATAGACAGAATCATAACACTTTTGTTTGTTGCAGGAGCTCGGCTTCTCCAGACAGGCGCTCATAAACAAGAAACTGAATGATTACAGAAAACAGAGGTGAGTCACCTGTTGATAGACGCTTGAACACGTGTGCTGTAACCACAGAGGTGCCCAGATTCAAGTGAACTCTCTGTCTCCCCCTGCAGTCCAACAGGCAGTAAACCCGACTCCTCGCCCCGGTTGCCCCGCATGAAGCCTCCCTTCCTTCTTGCCAAGGCGGAGAATGCTGCGGGGGCGCCGCGTTCTCCCAAAGCAGACGGCAAAGGTCAGTGTCAGGGAAAGAAAGACCTCTGAGCCTGACGATATGTGCTATATAAAGAAACATTCACACTGACTTCGCTGTAGAAGATCATCCTTACTCTACGAATTACACCAGATCACACGACATCCATGTGTTAGAGTGATAAAAGAGATGTTTTAGAAACGAGACATTTCATTTCCTGTCCCGCCCCCTTTAGCAGACGAATGGCATGTCTGGTATCAGAAGTGAACTTCAGCACAGATTCTTTTGCCCCTTCATCACGGAAATGAATATTGGACCCCATTTTTTACAAGCCACATATCTCCTGAACATTCCTGAAAATAGCATGAGCAACACGGTGAGGCGAGATCTGTCAGCACATCTCTTCTCTCATCTTACTGGAGCGTCAGAATGGACTTTAACGTGAAACTATGAGTTCAAATTAAAATACTTATCAAGTACTTCTCTTCTGTTATCAAGCATATTTGGTAATACTACTATGTACTGCTACTATGTTAACACCAGTGAAGGCTCCTTTTATTCTCTGTATCATAAATATTGTTCATTCTGTCGCCAGATGAGAGCGCCCCTCCCAAGTCCCCGTGGGGCATTAACATCATGAAGAAGACGAAGAAGGCCGGACCCAAAGCTTTCGGTGTGAGGTTGGACGAATGTCAACCGGGGGTTAATAACAAGGTGAGCGTTTGTTGTCCTCTGTCTCCACCTGAGGAGCAGCAGCGTGACAGATTTCATTCTGATGGATTGTGTTTGCGGTCGCATCTTCAGTTCATCCCGTTGATCGTGGAGATCTGCTGCGGTCTGGTGGAGGAGATGGGTTTGGAATACACGGGCATCTACCGCGTCCCGGGGAACAACGCCATGGTGTCGACGCTTCAGGATCAGCTCAACAAAGGCGTCGACATCAACCCAGCAGAGGAGGTAACGAATTATCAATTCACAGCCGCCCGCGATTAAAGACATGACACCTCAGAGAGTTACAAGAATATACCACACAACCGATACTGGAATTTGGGCATCGATATTTGTTAATTAAAGATGAAGATGTCGATAAATCGTCCGATATTGTTAACTTAGACTTAGACTGATATTGTGTGTTTTACTGACAAATTAACCAGCATGACACATGGTTCTTTGTGGTTAGCAGTTAGCCTGACACATATATACACATAACTAGAACTATACTGATGCAGAGTCCGAACTTTAAATATTATGATCTGCATTCTTCTTTGTCAACAGAAGTGGCAGGACCTCAACGTGGTCAGCAGTTTACTCAAATCCTTCTTCCGCAAGCTTCCAGAGCCGCTCTTCACCAACGGTGAGTGCAGACATGTTACAACCCGCCGCCGCATGGACACATGGCGCCGCCAGTAACGCCAACAGTGCCGTGTGTTAGTATAAAGACGTTGTCATCTGTCGTATGTTTGCAGACAAGTACAACGATTTCATCGACGCCAATCGAATGGACAGCGCATCAGAGAGGCTAAAGACCATGAAGAAACTGGTACACGCTTCTTTGTATTCTTGTATTGTGTTTTATGTACTTGGCTGTGTGTGTGTGCGTGCGTGTGTGTGTGTGTGTGTGTGTGTGTGTGTGTGTAACAGAGGCCTGGCAGCAGGTTCAACAGGTTCACCGCTGTGTTTCATCCCTGTAGATTCGGGACCTTCCAGATTATTATTACCACACTCTGAAGTTCCTGGTTTGTCACTTGAAAACTGTAGCAGACAACTCGGATAAAAATAAGGTGCGTGGAGGTGAAGTTTTTCTCCTTGTGTCACGGTCAACAATCACACATGTTAATGTGTTTTCTTTTTGTTTTTTTTTTACCTTCCTGGCGGATGCAGATGGAGCCTCGTAACCTGGCGCTGGTGTTCGGGCCCACTCTGGTTCGGACGTCCGAGGACAACATGAAAGACATGGTCACACACATGCCTGACCGCTACAAGATAGTAGAAACGCTCATCCAACATGTGAGCGACACACACACTCTCGCACACAAACACACACAATTATTATGACTTTCACGCTAAATCTTTCCGTCCCTTTGTCATTCGTGCAGTACATCTGGTTTTTCAACGAGGAGCCAGACAAAGATGAGAAGGTAAGATTCCTGGTGTATGAGTGCAGTTATTTATTATTTAAAAACATTTACATTAGCTCTGAATACAGTTGCATGCACAGACAGCTCAGTGTAATGAAAAAAAGACCATGTGTCCTGCATTCTTTCAAATGTCCAGCAGGGGGCGACTCCACTTGTTGCAAAAGGAAGTGTGACTGTTTACATGTGTAGAAATGTTGTGTAACTAAATGTTCCTGGTCCTGTGTCTATCCATCCAGACGCCGGTGGACACGGAGGACGGTCAGCCCGCCCCCAACATCGACCACCTGCTGTCCAACATTGGGAGGACCGGTCTGCTCGGGGACGCCTCAGGTGAGCAGACTGCTGTCAGCCACTCACTGTCTGCTCTGCCCAAGCCGACCATTAGTACCTGAGTAGCTGTAATTGTCAACCAAGAGCTGATGCTGCGTTCTGTTCGAAGGTGGAGGCAGGATGTTCTCCACTAGTGCGTCACAATTCTAATCTGTGTGTTTCCGCTGACAAAAAAAAAAATCCAGTTGTCAGGCCAGGTTTCAAACAAAACAACGGTTGTTCAGTTGTTATCAGAGTTTTATTTTATTTGATCTTTAATTGAGTCCTAAGAAAAAATAATTCAACAAATATGTCAATTAACTGGGTTGAAATGACCAAAAAAAATGAATTAAATGTCTAAGAAAACACATTTGAAGGACTGTATGAGCAGTGTGTAAGATTTAGGGACATCTAGTGGTCAATTTGTAGACTGCAACCCCTCAGCTCAACCGTCCCTGAAGAGGACGTGCTCTGGTCTGCAGGACCGTTTCCGTATGATCATTTTGGATTCTCAGACTTGTCACAATATAAAAATGGCAGACAGCACCAGCAGATTCTCCTTCAGAATCAGAGAATGGGGGAATTACTTTGTTGTGCTAAAACTGCTCCAATCACTGTTAAAAAATAAGAATGTAGGTAGATGCAATGTTTCTTTCCTTCATCAACCATGGCGCTGCCGTTGACTTGTGGACGTCCCAGATACATCGTACAACCAAACACGGTTGTGTCTGGATCCACAGCATCAAGCGGCGCCGTCTCCAGGATCTACGCCCAGTTAACTGATGCTCACTACTCAGATTTTACCGTGGGTTTAATTGTTAAGAAAGTAATGCCGAAATAAAAACATCATTATCACTATTCATACGACGTATAAATTCATGTTTTGTCAGGTCTGTTTGCAAGAACAACTCATAGTCTTAGATGATGATACATAAATAGTTCTTAACATTATATTCTATTTCCACCCAAAGATCGCTCTAAAAACTACACACTGCTCCTTTAAAGTCAATAACTAATGTTAAGATTAAACCTTCTCAATTACCTGATGTCAGACGGCTGGATTCTTTGCTTGATTGAAATTCCTCCCTCGGAAGTTTGTCCCAGTTTGAGGACAGAGGTCCCGACTCTCCGACAGAACTGGAACGCAGCATACGAACTGAAAGTCTTACATCCGGTAGCATTTTGGAGTGTTTCTGTGGTTTTGTTTTTTTGCCTTTACTTTCTCTCCTTTCTGCTGACCTCTTTTTTTATTTCCCTCCACGTTGCTCATCTTTCACTTTTTCTGTGCATTTCTGCATTTCCCTTCTCTTAGCTGAGCCTGTGGAGCAGCCACTGCGGTAGGATGGGAACTCCCCTGGCTATACGTGTGCGTGTGTGTGTGTGTGTGTGTGTGTGTGTAGGAGTCAGCTCATCATATTGTGACAGTGAGATCATTTGAATGTGGGAGTGTGATAGTGATGGTTTGTGTCTCCATGGTCTCCATTACTCCTCCTCCTGAAAGGGAGCGTCTCCCTCTCAGTGTCAGACCGAGGTCTCTGTAAGAACGTGTCACGTCGATGTCCCAGTCCGACTAATGAATTAACGGATGACTGGATTCCCCCACTCCCACCCACCCCACCCACGCTTTTTAAAGCTCCTGTATCGTTACAAAACGTGGCCCGTCCCTGAGAGCTCCCTGGCTGCTGGCCCGTCCACGCTCCACCCATCCTACGGGCTGTTTCAGTCGGGTAGAGGCTCATGACCCAACTGTCTATGTGACTCTAGGTGGCGTTGTTTCACTTCCAAATGACATCAACAGTAAATATTTGTCAAGATAAAAGACTGTGTGCCTCCTCTTTGGCATTTGTATCATGTCAGCACCACTGTTTTAAAAAGTTTCCCAAAATACAGGCTTAAGATTTCAATATTTTCTGTCACACGAGTGTGGCGCTCGTTCAAAACCTCGTCAGATCAGGCTGCTTGCAGCTTTGTAAAGCACTCAACACTGCTCCAACACACCTGATCACCTGGTGATGAGGTTCTGCAGAGACTGATTACGAGTCAGGGAGACGTCTAAAAGATGGAGGGCAGTGGCTCCCGAGGACGAGGACGGAGAAACACTGCTCGAGTGTGACAAAATACAAGGACCGTCAATCCAAATGAGCTCAGCCTCGATGCCGCACTTCCTCCGGTTCCCAGTAAACGTAGCAAAAACCAAAGACCAGGATCACCTTGAATTTTAAGTTTCCAAATTGATATTTCATGGTAGCAAATTTATAAATATGTCTTTCAGCAGTTAATATAAAATGCTCACTGGGCTGTTAACCAACTATATCTACTGATATCTAAACCTGCTAATCGCTCACCTGTCAATACATAGTTAAACAGGTATTGATTTGTGACGTGTGGCCTTTTTTGGAAGCCGAACATTGATTATATTTTGTCCAACGTATTGTGAAAAACTGTGCTGATTTCTTTCAGGTTTTGCTCCGTGGCTAAGGGATTATAATCCCCATGACTGAGTGAGTTTAATGGTCACCGGTTACGCATCTTGGGAAAACCTGTTTTTGGAACATTAACGTTGGGTGTGAGCATGATGATACAAAAGAACACAAAATGAATTGGCGTGATATTTACTCTCGATGTTGGGATGTGAGAAACATCTACCCACCTGGCTCCAGTTTCACAAGAGAATCGGATATAACGTGAAAGACCCCAAACCAGAGCCTTTATCCTGCACCGGTGTGTTTGTGTTTCCTCTCAGTCCCTCGGCTCAACATTGTTTCTGCCTTCTCAAAGCTTCTGTCACTCATTGATTTCATCATGTGTTTTTGGTGATGTCATCGGTGTGTGCTGTGGTTTCCTAATTTCCTCCGACACCCTGCTTCCCCAAATCATTGTTTCCACTGCAGTATGTAAATCCATGTCCCCGTGCTGGGGTCAGTCGAGGTCAGAGGGCACAGAGGAAGACGAACTTCGAGGTTGTCTTATAAATAATTGTTGTCAATCTGGAAGAACTGACAGAACTGTTGCTGTTGTCTTTCAAGCAACAGTCACACGTTCTCATCCCTCGACGTGAAATAAAGACGCTCAAACTCTAAACATCGTGCATCAGCGTAAGACTCTCCCTTATACTGATGCACAAGGTGCCCTTTTAGTTTCTGTGTGAGATGATACCTGTGATGTTCAAATATAAAGCAACAAACGTAGATTTGGGTTCAATTCCCACTTCTAGTTTCTGTCTTGCAATAACGAGTCAGGACTAATGGTAACCACGAGTGATAAAACACTTTACAATCTGAATTCTAATTCATTTAAATAAACATTTCATACTGATTGAAGTCTGATCAGCTCTCAGACAGAAGCGGAAGGGCTCCTTGTATGTTGGTATCAGACGCCGATATTTGGCGACCTGGGATGAGAACCAGCTCTGGTTTCTGTCATACAGCTGCTGGAAAACACCACTGGTTTTTTTAAGATTTGTCTGTTAAGACAAAAGGATGATCACTCAAACTGCCTTTGTGTCCTCTACCAAGACTGTTTACTGCCCTTTCCTGGCCGTTTGTTACCTTCAATAATAAATCCGTCTCTCTGGTGTTTTTGTTCTCCTCCCACAGACTCAACCAACAGTGACTCGGCCAAATCAAAGGTAACATCTTACACCCTCCGTACAAGCGCACTCTGGTTGTTTATGTACTCAAAACACACAAAAACAAATCAACCTCTCCTCTTTTTAAGGGGTCATGGGGATCAAAGAAAGACCTCACGGCGAAGGACTTCCTGACTCTGTCCATCATGTCAGCTGTCACGGGCCGCAAACGCAGGAAGCGACATAACGGCCGCCGCATGGGCAGCAGCACCGACGACGACTCCGAGCATGAGCCAATCAAAGCTGGACATCTAGGCGCAGAGGAGGAAGAGGAGGCAGGGTTGCCTATAGGAGACACTGCTCCTCGAGCAGAGGGAGAGGTGGATGAAGATGAAGAGGAGGAAGAGGAAGATGAGGAAGTCGTAGAAAGCGGAGTGAAAGAGGAGGTAAAAGAGGAGGGGGTGGCGGTTATTGTGACTCGGCCATGCTGCAAAGAGGAAGAAGAGGCAGGAGGCAGGCAGCTGAATGAGGAGGAGACACGGGTGCAGGTGAAGGGGCCGACGTGGCGAGCTCCAGAGGATGCACGCTCTATTGTTTCTGGTTACTCCACCCTCTCCACGTTGGGACGGAGCCTGGGGTCCGAAGGCAGGGGGGACGATGCTGATGATGAGCACAGCGAGCTTGTGAGCGAGACGGACAATGAGAGTGGCTTCGCCTCACGTTCCCTCACTCAGGAAAGACCCGATAAACACACACCGGTACCTGTGAACACGCAGGCGCCAGCTGCACCACGCAGCTTTCTCTACACCCACTGCAAACCCCCCGTTCTCTCCCCCACAAACCTTCTCGCCCCGCCGACACCCCTCATACAGACACCGGACTCTGCGGAGAGGAGTGAAGGAGGAGCGCGATCCACCACACCCTCGTCATCGTCCTTCTCCTCCTCCTCCACCACTCACAGACTGCACTCACGGCCTTCCTTCAACTCCCACAAGCTGATCCAGTGTGACACGCTGGCCAGGAAGAAGCTAAAGGGAGAGAAGGCCAAGGCTCGCTCCCTGGACCTGTTGGATCTGTCTGGGAGCACAGCGCAGGGCGAAGGATCCGGGTCAGAGGGTGCTCTGAGAGTGAGGAGGGACACCTCCAGAACCAACCCTTCCTCAGGCAGCAGCCAGGAGAGTCTTCGCCTGTCCCGGGCCAAGCAAGCCCTGCCCCCTAGCGAGGCGGCCTCCTTCACCCCGACCGGCCCGGGCGGCAGGTCCCTGGCAGAGCAGGTTCGAGCCCGACTGATGGGCTCGGCCGATGACCTGAGAAGTGTAGGACTGCGAAAACCACTCTCGCCTGAGACGCGGAGGAAGAGACGAGCGTGGCGCCGACACACAGTGGTCGCCTCCCCGACGGAGACGACGGACAAGAGACCCCCATTGACTGTCAGCGATTTCCCCCTCT
This sequence comes from Macroramphosus scolopax, assembly GCA_901007825.1. Classification (NCBI taxonomy): domain Eukaryota; kingdom Metazoa; phylum Chordata; class Actinopteri; order Syngnathiformes; family Centriscidae; genus Macroramphosus; species Macroramphosus scolopax. The sequence continues at coordinate 74,822 of CAAKHC010001467.1, forward strand.
CACCCATCACCCAAAACCAGGTCAAAACACCAGTGCTGCCTCGGGATGCAGACGGGCTCGACCAAGGACCTGCTACTCGTCAAGCTCCCACCTCTAGATTTCACCAGTACCTGTGAGCCCTGCCAGCTGAATCTACCATCCAGTCCAGGCCGAGCTCAGTCCTGCCGGGCTGCAGGTCAGTAGACTGGCCGCAGTGTGAACGCCGTTGTGGTTAATTGCCAGGTGCAATGGACAGGTCTTTTAGAACAGCCACCCTTTCCTTTTTTTATAAGCTCCATGTGCATGGCAAGGGGCATTCCGATGTTGCCAAAGCTTGTTTTTTTTTTTTTTTTTCCTATACGTGTGCTTTTATAGAAATAATCCAGAAGCAGGGCGGAGACACACACAGACCTCATCGCAAACCAATGTCACAGCCAAGAATTTCTCATTTGAGCAACAACCATCCTTTCTTCCTTCCTGTCTGGCACACAGACGACATAAATTCAATCCCCTTAAGTGAACGGAGAAGGTTTGCGGAAATACATCCTCCCTCTGGTTCTTGAGAGAATGGTGCTTCTTTTCAAAACGATCTCCAAGCCTATTTAAGTGATTCAGAAAAGAGAATACACACACACACACACACACACACACACAGTCAGCCTCACATACAAACAGCTACAGACAGGTGACGCTTAAACCATTTCAAGTAGGATCTCAGCTGATTTTACATTTCAGTCTTCCTTATCTGTCACTCCTCAGACCCCAGACACTGTAACACTCTCAGTTACACCCAGAAAACAACATCTCCGGTAGCTTACAACCACGCAGAACACAGCCCCCCCCCTCTCTCCCTCTCTCTCTCTCCCTGTTAATATTGTTTGTGTGTGTGTGTGTTAGCGCAGCAACACTATCCGTGCTATCGTCTGAGGTGTTTGTGTTTAATAATTTTGTAACATTTGTACAAAGCCTTGTTAAGTTAACCATGTAAATATGAATATTGTGTTATCATATTTGTTTTCTAGTTTCTTTTTTATGGTTTACAAAAAAAAGTGCATACAAGTGCACTGTCATTTCTTTCAAGAGGTTACTTGAAATGTTTCCATTAATATATTCTTTTGTTTGTTTTATATTCAATATATATAAGTACTTTTTACTTTAATATATATGTATATTAAAGTAAAAAGTACTTTATTGTGACTTCGCCTCTCGGGTGTACCTGTTCAAAGGAGATAAAACATGACTATTCTGTTCCTTATATCCTCATCGAAGGCCTTTGTCTCGGATGCTCAGCACTGTGCAGAAAACCTTTAGGAGTGGTGAATAATTGAGTTTATCTGGTTTCTACACTCTCAACAATGTTGCAGAACTATCTAGTAATAACACGTAGCAAGATAAGAAACACGAGTTGTTCTATTGGACAAATTGCAGGCAGCTCAGCGCCGCAATGTGGCGGCTGACCTCATCATTTGTTTTGTTATTTACATTTGGGATTACCGAGCCTCCACAGATCAGCTCATATGTACTGAGCTCGAGACAAGAGAGAGGAGGAGAGAGAGGAGAAGCCCGGTCGGCTATGACTGACTGTTCAAATACGTTGCGGCGCTTGCATACAACTCCATTTCCACCTCTGTTGGTTGTGATGTACGTGTTTTCATCACGTCCTCTCTGAAGGTTCATCCGGCTGCACATTTATCACCTCTGGCTTACATGCCGAGGTGTTTTCCATAAGGTCGGGCTCCAAATAAATCCTCCCTGACTGGTACAATGGTACATTAGAGGAAATGAAAACAACATGAATTCAATGTTATCATCCCTCATCTTGACCGTGGAGCCAATAACACAAACAGGAGGTGCAAGAGTTGAACTTCCAAAGTCTTTTTCACCGTATTAACCAAGTGGAGAAAAAATAATAATAAATGTTAGTCTTGTCTCGTACCTCTATTTTTTTTTTCTACAAGTGCCTGATTTCTGGAATGTGTTTGTGTTCTGCAGTGCCATAGTCTCGCTTCTTATCTTTTCCTTTTGTTGCTCTTGGCTCTGCTCCCTCCTCTCCTGTGGCTGATGGTAGGCACTGACCCAAAGATGTGTACGTTAAATATAAGCTCTCTATCCGAGGGGCTGTGACAGAAAAAGCACACTTCAAGCCAAGGACATGTCTATGCACTCCCCTTTGTTGCCTTTCACAAAGGCATTAACAGCTAATACTGATGCTGCTTATAGGGAAGAGGCATAGCTGCTTTTCTTAACAAACCGAGGTCATCTCTCTTTGCCTAGCGAGCCACAGTGTGTGAATATGGTACACCTAATAAGCCCTACTCCAAAACAGCATACCAGACAACATTCAGCTTCCTGCGATGATTCATCAAACGGAAAGAAATGCGTCGTCTGAAATGTGATTTACCTGATGTCTCATTGTTGTGTTCTTTTTGTACATACTACCTTGATATGTAACATACTGTATTGTGTACATTTGCTTTTGAGTATAACTAATATGACTGGACTTTAAGGTTGTCCAATGAAAACCATTTCCCTTTCATGGCTGCGTGCTTTAAAGACAGGTTATATGATGTAAATAAACAGACGTATGTTTAAAAAAAAAAAAGTGTTAACGTGTGTTTTTGGGATTGTGTAGTGTTTTGAGACGAACACATACTCAAACAGTGAGGATGAAACTGGTGAGAAGCAGCGCAATAGGATTGAATGGCGCCCTCTAGAGGATGTAGATGAGTAGAGCCTCTGCATGCCTGGTGGCATTTCTTGCCTCTGTGCACCAGGAGAACTTCAGGCTCACCAGCCGAGGTTCTGTTCACATATAAACCAAGGCCGTAGCCATGGAGTCAAGTCACTTTTATTTATATAGGCCAGAATCACAAAGTGCACTATTGGCCTAACAACCAGTACGACACTCTGCCCTTCGAGCCTCAATTTGTGTAAGCAACCCCACCCCCAGAAAAGGAAAAACATAGGAAGCTAACTGAAGTGTTATGTGATTGATCACAAACTCACAAATCGGCTTGTTTTCACCCTGATTGATTCATTCCACATTTCCAGCTCGAGCACACAATGACGTCAATGTGGCCTTTACGCGCTTTACAAGTCTCTACAGTGATAAGTGTCCCATCAACATCGGATACGAACAATAGACGATCTTATCTGGAACATACGTATACTACGCTGCTACATACTCAATTGTAATACTATCGTCCAATATACTTCTATGTAAATAAACAGCAGTATGCTATGCACATTGTCAGACGTGCATAGCACATCCTTGGCGACTGTAGGCCCGTAACCATAGTAACAAGCTACATACAATGAGAAGACCGAAAGATTAACTTATGTTGAAAATATATATATGGCCAAGTAAACCTACAAAAGCTACTATTGTCTTGTTTTCAGTATTGCATTGCATTGTGGGATGATTGAAGTGTCCAGTGCTTGCATGCCCTAATATTTCCATATTGATACTTACTGCAGTATTGTCATAAATATATAATGAAAATGCACATGGAATATCATATGAACTACTATGAGCAATAGACTATTTATGCAGGCTGTAATCAGATGTAATAATCAGATATAGAGAAACTGGACTCTCTCAACAACATTTACACGTTAATAGCAGATTTCTTGGCTTAATGTTCGACAGGGGGGAATAAATCCAATTAGTAATTCCCCTTGCATCATATCCAACTCTGAGCCTAATAGATTTAACTCCAGACTGGTTAACCATGAGGCGCATCTTCACCACCGTCCCATCCCCCTTCCTGCTACAATCCCAGTATTTGTCCTATTCACAGCCCTCTGATGTCTTCTGGCCCATTTCAGGATTCTCACCAAAAAAAAGCTTTGTGAATATTAATATGCAGACAGAAGTAGTGCACTTTATATTCTAGCTGCAGCTTTTATGTATCATTTCCTGTGCCTTGAAAAGGAGATTTCACAACACATCACCGTTATAATCAGAATTGAAATGTTTTTTTTATTATTTGAACTTATGTTAACATACAACCTTTAAAACGTTCACTCTGGAAAACAATATTTGCAATCTTTCCAGATTAGCTGCAATTGATTATTCAATTTTTTTGCGGGAAATGAAACATACAATGTTTTTAAATTTAACATCAATGGATAGATCCGAAGTTGAGACAAAATCATTTTCGTGTTGTCAAATACGTTCTCTATATAAAACAATTATTTGAAAGAAATATTTACATTTCCTCTGAAAAAAAAAGAATGAACATGAAACCCCTAACTTACAGTCCAAATAGAAACGAAGTATTGCATCTGAATGCAAGAACAAAAAAACATTACAGAAAAACAAAGACAATTTTTTTTATTTAAATGCAGTAGTCCATGTTTTACCTTTTAGAAAGGGGTTTGCCCTATTTGACTGGCCCTTAGTTGGTAGCAACTTGGCCCCTGTCCTTGCTCGGCTGGTTTTGCAGGAGCTCTGTATTTTGGGCCTTCAGTCTCTCAAGTTCCTTCTCCAGCTCTCCGAGCCGGACCAGGGAGCTCTCCACGGTCTGACCCTCAGGCTCCACCGCGCGCCTCAGTCGGTTGTTCTCCTCCTCCAGTCGGGACATACACTTTTCCAGCTCCAGGTACTCTTGAACCAACTCCTGCTTGGTCATGTTCTGCAGGCTCTCGACGTGGTACATCTCGTAGGTCTCAGAAAAGTCTCTCTGGAGAAACTCCCCACCTGCGTTACCGGGCCTCCCGATGCCGTCGCTGCCTCCGCCGCTGCCGTCATCGTCATCCTCCTCCTCGTTGTCGAAGAGGTCTTCCTCGCTGCCCGTGTCTTCCATGCGAACACCGACCCCAGAGGGTCGCCTGACCCCGGTCTCGGTGTTGAGGTCGGGCTCCTCTCGGTCGTGCTCGTCCATCAGGAACTGGGTGGTGTTATATGGGGCAACTGGGAGTCCTTTGGCGAACATCTCCTCTCTTAACCGCGAAGCCCTTGCAGTCTCTCTCTCATCCAGGGCTTTCCTTTCCTCCCAGGAAAGTTTGTAATAAGGCTTCCAGTGGCGCTTCTTCCTGGTGGTCCGACGCCTGTGCCTCTTCTTGCCCAGGCGTGCATCGCAGCCAGTGTCGGAGTCGACATGCAGACTTTCCCCTTGCACTTGGTTCAAAGTCTCCTCCAGCGGTTTGTCTTCGCCGTTTCCCTGCGAGTTTTGATTACCATCGTTCTCTGAATGCACGTCGGGTTTCTGTTGAGGCTGCGCTGCAATCGGGCACTTTGTGCGATCGTTTCCGGTTGCTGAGAGAGGGCACACCCCCCTCTGTCCGCCTTTCATTTGCCATAACTTGTCTGTGTTGATATCCCCATAGTTCTCCGCCCGCTGCTGGTGCTGCTTCTGGGCTCTCTGACGCCCCCTATCGCCGTTCTCTGGCACACCACGGTTGCTGGCTGGGGGATGCTTCCAACCCACTCCGCTGCTCCCACCTGATGGGCTGCCTGAAGTTTTCAGGTGATGGGTCTGCTCCATTGGCTCCGTCATCCTGTTGGTCCGCTCTGCCGACTCCACTCTAGCACATTTTAAATAATGGTCATGCTCTCAAAATTGAGCTTTAAAGTTCGTTAAAAAAAGTTAAACTTGATTTGAGCAGAAACATACGTATTCCGAAATTGGTAGGAATTACTATAGAAAGTTTGAAAACTAACTAGCAAAGTAAGAGTGAACTTCCGATCAGTAAACACTTGTTACTCCTCCAATGGTTTGTCAGAGCAACTGTCGCTACTGCTATTAACTATTTCGATGCTGTCAGAGTCAGCGAACACCCGGAGACTGCGTTCCGTCGTCACAACAGTGTCCAGTGTGCTACTCAAGAAGAGAGAGCTCCAGTTTATATACCAGCTCCGCCTCTGGCCGTGCGCATGCTACTGCTTATTACGCCTGTGGTGTTGTGGGATATGTGGTTTTCATTTCAGTGCAGTAGTGGCCTCGGACACCGCACTGAACTACATGGTCCACAAGTCTACCATAACTGACTAGAGTAGGAACCAATTAAATTGCACGATCTTGATCACACCCCTCTCTTCGTTGATTGGACACACGTCTAACTTTGCTGTTGCTAAGCTTATGATATTTTCTCATTGGACGTCCGAACAGTCCATCAAAAGTACGTAATCCACACCAAGAAAGCAGTCCCGGGTTTTTTGAGGGCGCTACTATCTGCAAATCAAGGGGACGCTTGTAAAATTAACGAAGAATAAAGAAAATAAAATACTATAGAAGGAGAGGATATTGTTCCTCGAACAAATTTGTGTATACAAAACGTAAGAACGAGGAGCTTTCTTTTATTCTATTACAAAACAGTCTACCGTCAAATATTAACACAACACATAACCTCCTGTATTTCATCTGAAATGAAAGAAACCTCTCAGAAACTAGTCCGTTTTAAATGTTCGTATATGAATATACGCTAATACCGCTATTTTTCTTCATTAAATTGTTTTTCGCCTTCAGTGGCTTCATAATTCATCGTTCTGGTGTGTATTCAACCATTAAATGTTTCAGTATGAATATTCCGTGTGATGTGCGGAGGGATATGTTTTGGGACAGGGGCTAGGCGAACTATGGAATCAGCGTAAACAAACGACATTTATTGTCAAGCTACCGACATGAGCACGTCTCCGAACCCTTCGTTATTAAAGGGTGGGTCAGGCGATCTCACACATGCTCGATAATCCTGTTTCTCGTGGACGGAGCGGTGTAGAACCGTTGAGAACTTTTCTGCGCAGTCCAATTTTCTAATATGCAGTGTTTGTTTTACACTTACGTGTTATGAGCTAATGATAAGCTAGCTAGCTAACGTTAGCTAGCGAGGCAGTGCTCCGCGCTTCCGCTCCCAAACGAAACATAATTCTATAAAGTGTGAATTCATACGCACTATAGTCTAGATACACGTATTGAACGGTGGTAGTTAAAAACAAAACCTTGAGGCGGTTCCGTATTAAGACAACGCCATAATGGCTACTGCATATGAAGCTACGCTAGCTAATGCTAACTGGCTCAGACTACGGCGTTGCACAAAAGAATAGTCTATAAACATCAATAGTCGGTCATTTGGAAGTGAATGTTTTATTCGGCCTGTCGCTTCAGGGGCAGTGAACACGCAATGAAAGACAATCATAAACCCGATAGAAATGGCTAAAGTTAGCTAACGGCTAAGTAGGCCTGTGTGTTTATACTGGGTCAGCGTAATTACTGGATTCGAATGCTTCCCGTGAGAGTTCTACAACGCAGAAATACAATACATTTAAACGTTTGAACATGACATTATACCTGAACATTTTAGGGTATAATCTGGGATAAGACACAAACATATAACAAAGCGGTCTTTGTTCGCATTACACCGTGATAGGGGACTTTCTGACTGTTTCAGTTTCAGGAATTAGACTGCCCCTGATCTTCTAAGGCTTTTCTTTAGTTACTGATGGTTAGCAAACTAGTAAAACAATCCAGCCACAGATAGACTATGTTATTGTGTAAAACTAGCTACTGAGATAAATTGTGTTTCTGTTGAAACATTCTTTTTTTGTGTCAATCACATTGTATATTGGTTTTGGTAGTTTTGTTCTTTTGCACAATCATAAAATGCACATTGTATGTTCGCACACTCAACTTTTCACTGTGAAATAAAGTATATACAATGACACTGTGTTTCACTGTGCATGTTTATACACTTAGTTTACAGACATTTCTTTATATTAATGTAATAAAGTGTCTATTCTCCCACTTTTTCGTGACTGGTCTACTAGTAATACAGACTGGGAATCCAATGGCTACAAACAACACAGGCCTACTGTTTCTACTAATAGAAGCAGGCTGAGTTTCAGCTCTGGCAAATACAAACGAGCAGAGCAGGGATTCCTTTGAGGAAGAGGTGATATGTTCCAGTTAATATGAAACCTAATGACCATGGAGATTGAGAAATCATGCCACTGGCTGCCATATTCACAAAGAAAGCGGTGCATCATGAGAACCAAAGCTGCTCCTGCATAGATCACAGCTTGTGAGGATTAGCAAGCATGACTTAATCTCTTGCCCTGTCTAACATGGTTGTTGCAGCAATTCAGAGAAGATGAAAGATAGAAATTGTCATAGGCCAAGTATAAATTTAAGCAGGGGCTGACATCATTAAAAACTGAAAGAATAGATGTTTGTAAATGTGTGATGCATGAGCCACATTAATAGACTGAGTGAAGGAAAAACACATCACTTTAAGCACCCTCCACCCAGCCCACCAAACCTGCTTGCTTATGAATGTGTGCGCTCAAATGTGTTTGTGTGTCTGGATAGCTGCAGATCGGGGCATTTCTGCTTTTCCAGACCGCCCAGCTGAGGTATGTTCATCCTTTGCTGGTGGTGCTACATTAGAAAGACATAAGTTTGCAATCATTACTCTTCCCCATTCTCTAATCACAGAACATTTCATTTTAACATGTTAAATCATTAACATGATCTCTCTTTCTTACAGGACATTGCCATTGTGATCCACAGCATGCCCATACATCTGTCTGTAGAAGATGGATTTGACTTCAACACAATGGATTGTTGTAGTTTAGGTGCTAGCAGTTACTGCAGTTATTTTTGACGACCAACAGGGGGCGCTGCACCCTAATTGATTGGCATAAAGACTTTGATAGGAAATGTTTTTATGCTGAAGTGACTTTTTCTTTGACCCATCCGCCATGTGAGAGAACTATTTCTGTCTTATGATGTTCTTATTTGTCCTTCTCCCTTCAAATATTTCTGGACAAGATGAAGGGATTTCATCTGTTACTAATAAAAACTTACAGACTCTGATCCCCACCCCCCTTAGCTAGTGCCCATCAATACTCAAAAACAACACAAAGCTGGTGGACCATTCAGTTTTGTCTCTACCCTAAAATGAGGTTATTCATTTACTCGACGTGAATTTACTCCTTATTTGACTTTGAATATAAGCACAGTTCCTCTGTAAGTGAAAGGTGGATACTCTGAGATGACGGGAGTTTTTACATTTCAGGAGACCCCTTATAATGTGCAATACAACATTCGTCCTTAATGAACACAACCTGGTGCTTTAACAGTGGTAGAAAGTACATGTACTGTATTTTACTGCAAATTTGAGGTGCTTGTATTTTACTTTTATATTTCCATTTCATGCTACTTTATACTTCTGGTCCACTACATTGCAGAGGAATATTTTATACTTTCTATTCCACAACATGCATTTGGAAAGCTTAGTTACCATTAACTTTTAAGATTAATATAACAAGCTTTGTATACAAAGTATTAAAAATCAGCTGACTGTATATAAAGTAGTTCATTTAAAAAAGAAAATACAATTCAATTGAGTGGAACTTTCACTGTTAATGTAATTTGTCCCCAACGCTCAAAACATGTCAGCTGAGGAGCCACAAATCTGACATCTCCATTGCATTCCATAAAACCAATTAACCTAATTACCAGATATTCATTATGACCATTATTGCATGAGAAATATAGCAGTCAGCTGTTTAAGCTGACGACTCCATGTAGTATTTATTATGGCTCCAACTCCCTGCCTTTCACAGCTGCCTGCCAGACACAAAATAATATCTTTATATATCTACCACGAGATAAAAAAAAGTCTGGATATGTTACTTGGTGACAAAATACTTGCAGGGACTTGACCATCCATGGGTCACGAGCGTCAGTGCGGCTGGAAGGGGGTGGGGTGGGGGGTGCGTAAAGTGTGCGACTTGTTTGGAGTCATATTACGCACGAACACGGAGAGCAGCGCCGGGGAGGGACTTCCAACATGTGGAAAAGGAATGACTGTTGCGCTCGTGTCTTTCTCCCTCTCGGTGCACGGGGTCTTTTTGGGACGAATCCGCTGGACACCTGCAACCGTTGCTGAGCCTCAAGCACGGCATATCCGGCAGTTATTTCACTGGAGTTTCTATAAGTTTGAAGAATGTTAGGCAGCGCCAAGTCCACGGCCGCCAGTCCCAGAGAGCACCGGGGGAAGGTGGCAGAGAAAACGGTGGATCCCATTAGGAGGCTCGGTAAGGAGAAGTTTAAAGTGCAGATCCCTCCGGTGTCACACCATTGGTGAAATGTTATTTAAGTGGATGCGCTCACTTGATAATGACGTTTTAATTCTGTGGTCACTTATTAACATCCTTAGGATAAACTCGGGATTTGAATCTGTTAATGGGCTATTTTATCAACATACCTTTACTGACATGGTCGGCTGTGAATTAATGTTAAGTGTATTTATTCCATGCATTAGGCTTCCTATTTTTCCTATTCTGTGCTTTCCTTAACACAATGCTGTGATTTCCGCACCCTTCGCAAGAGACTATTTACCTTCTTCTAAGTTTTATTATTAATGTGAATGCTGGAGCATTCACATTCTTGTTTATTATCATTTTAAGTTTTAATTAAGTGTTCATTATATCTGGCTAACCTAATTTCCCGGTTGCAGCCCAAGTTTTGTGATTTTCCTGGGAAAATGATATAGGATGGGTCTAAAATAGCTTTCTGGTGGAATGATAATGATGACACATTAATGGCCAGTGTGTGTCGGTGTGATATGAAGAGCTGCTCACTGGCACCCCACAAGTAAGTGGCTCTTCACTTCCCCGGCCCCACACAATCCCTCAGCTCATGGTCACACCCCACCCAACATTGACACCTGCTGAGCAGCAGCAGAGCACCTGTCAGTGTCTCTGAAGAGACTCTGGATGTCTGAAAATCTGGACCATAATGTGTGTGTGTGTGTGTGTGTGTGTGTGTGTGTGTGTGTGTGTGTGTGTGTGTGTGTGTGTGTACATGTGTGTGTGAACATGTGTGTGTGTACATGTGTGGGTTGACCTATTTATTTAGATATAAGAATATACTGGGAGCCAGTGATGTGCAGTGTGTAGGGTTACAGTTCAAGTGTTCATTTGCTGAAGCAGCAGAAAGACACTCTTCATATGAGAAAAAAAATATTTAAAAAAAAGTTAAAAAAAATAATAATATTGAAATTAATTTTAATGCTTTTAATTCAATTTGTATTTAGTTATCTTAAAAACTGACATGAAGTCAGGAATACAAGTTTTTTTAAAGATTTTTTAAGAGCTGTGTTTGGGTTGTTAGCTGTACATTAACAATCCAAGTTCCTTGATGGTTATCATAAATAACTTCTTAAAAGAAAATTCTGCTAACACATTGACGCGCCCTTGTTAACGATGCCTTATGTTATATAACATGTATGATCTGGATCTTCTCCACACCTGCAGCTGAGTCAGCTGATGAGCACAGCAGCTCCAGCAATGACAAGATGCTGTGATTTTGAGTTTGAAAAGTTATATTTTTAAATTTTTGATATTGATACTTTTGCCTCAGTAAAAGCTGTGAATATTACGTAACACTATGACATCAATTGCTTGCGTAACTGGCACTCAAGAACAACAACAAACATAAGTGAAAGCAGCTCGACGGTAGGGTAGCTGATATTAAAAAGGGGACTGACTTCAGTATTGTGGAAGTGGTTTCGGATACAAAAGAGCAGATTGACAAAAAAGGATGGACACTAGATATCAATCGTTTTTGTTAAGTTTTTAATGTATATCTGACGCACTGTTATATTTTTGAAATTTAAAAGTGTCACACCTCTATTGAAGCAATTGCATGTTATTGAAATTAATAATATATTATTCAGTATCTTGCCATATGATCATTAATATCATCTGAATTATTGGGGGGCAATATAAAGACCATACGGCCCACCCTTAGAGAATGCTTTCTTCCAGCGCTGCAGTATTGAACAGATCAATTCAATATACTGTAATCTCGTGATAAGGTTATATATGAAACGTGGTATTTGGTAATCTGTGTTTATTTTGGCATTCACATTACTAAAATCTTGCCCGAGACCTTGTTGATACAATGCAGGAACTTGTTGAAGTATTCAGAGTTGTGAAACTTTGTGTCTGTGAACAATAAGGGAAATTGTCCCGCCCCCCCTCCACCGCCCCCCCACCCCCACCACACACACACACACACACACACACACCACCTCCTAAATCAGTCATGTGGCCTTTAACCGACAATAATCCCACATTTCTATCATCTTATTATTGCCAAAAGACTGACGGCAATCAGCAAGGCGAATATCCGAAGACACATTCCACCCAGTGCTGATCGTGGCTCACTAATACGTCTTTAAATGACAAACCTTTTATTTTTCTACATCGAGAGTCATGTGGATCATCGGGAGATGTGATGATTTTATTTGGCTGCACATTAGTTTCTATCTGGTGCTGTAAATATCTTATTTATTAATGAGCCAATGAATGATGTATTCACTGAAGTAGAGAGAGAGAGAGAGAGAGAGAGAGAGAGAGAGAGAGAGAGAGAGACAGAATGTGTAACTGGAAGCTGCTTAAATTCAACTGAATACAAAGAGGCTGCTTGGCTCTTATTTTCATCTCTGCATCGTCCAAAAACCCTTTGGCAGTAGTTCTGCATTTTAATAAAATAACAAATTGTTTCTAATCCCTTTTGCAGGGAATCTCTTCTCAGATCAGGCGATGCTGCTGAGAGTCTCGACTCCAAAAGTAGTTTTTTTTTTATTGCATCACTCATCCTCAGCTCATCTTCTTTTCTATACCCACTGATTTGTAAGTTCAGGATCTCAGGACTTTGTCTGTCTGCTGCCTGCTCGCTGGCTGAGCCAACTGGCTTTTCACCCATATCATATCAAAAACACCCTAACTTGTCTATCTTTATATTGAAGTCCTTGCTAGCCGGCTCTCATAACATCTGTCATGCTGTGAGAAACATGAACCATGCCCCAGGAGGAGCTGGTATGTGGGCCCTGAGTGGAGGCGACTCATGCAATCCCAATCTATTGCTGCCCAGCTGATATGGTTATTTTGTTTCGGATGCTTCCTCCCATTGTGAAGGCCCCAACAACACCCACCCCCCCACTGCGCACAACCTCGATACACCCTTAGAGAAACATTCCCTTCTCCTTCATCTCAATGTTTATTGTTTTCTTCCTGTGGACTGGCGCAGCAGACTTTTTTTTCCTGATGTCGAGCTGTTGCCAGGCTTCCATTAGAATATATCAGCTTGGTTGCTAGCCAGTTAGCATGCAGCCCTTTTCAGCATCTGATGAAGTGGATGTCAACAAGATGTTCTGCGGGAGACGTTGCTCCATGAATCGTGCCCATCCCTCCCCTTTGCAGAGTTTTACAAAAGCGCATGTGAATGTTACCGCTGTGTAAATGAACCGTCCTTGACGACTCTCCAGTGGCCCTCAACTTCTCACTTGATCGCTTGTAGTCAGATATAAAAACGATGCAGGTAGGAGAGCAAAGCAAGCACAGCGGTTGAGGCGATAACACGAGGTGAAGCGGGGGTTTGAGACTGTACGTGCAGCTTAACGTGGTCAATGACCTGCAGTTAATCGTGTCCTTGTGCTCTGCTTGTGGGAATGCCTCGCATGTGGTAACAGCTTGTTATGTATGGAGGGGCTGGTTGGGGGATTTCTTTGTGTTCGAGGGGGAGAAAAGAAATCCACGGCAGCAACCAGTTTTTTTCTAGTGTGTGTGTGTGTGTGTGTGTAGGGGGCGGGGGGGGGGGGGGGTGGGGGGGGCGGGGGGGGCCC
>CAAKHC010001467.1:88455-98564 GCA_901007825.1 Macroramphosus scolopax
TTTTTTTTTGTTGGGGGGGGGGGGGGGGGGGGGGGGGGGGGGGGGGGGGGGGGGGGGGGTCTGTAGTGCTGCAGGGGCCCTCGGAGGAGCTCTCTCAACCATTTGGCATCGTCAATACGACAACCTTTTAGGGGAGAGAGAAACAAAGTATGCCAACAACAAACCCAGAGAGGTGCGAAGCCCTGAAGAGTAATTTGACAAGAGGGAGAGTTTGAATAGACTTCTCCTTTGAGTTGCTCTGAAAGACCCTGTGAAAGGTCCTATTCATCTCGGCATAGCTGAATGTCCTTCATTAACAGATCAACTGTAAGAAAAAAATCAAATAAAAATGAAGAAATAATGCTCAGTTATCCTGCGGGAAAGGATTGGCTGTTTCAAAAATGTGAAAAATGTCCAGTCTACATATTGGATTGCACCGTGTGTCCTCTGTGGGTCTGTCACGTTTGAACCTTTGGAATTACAGTTACTGAAACCGCTGTGTAAACACTCTGCACAGGTCCTTGCAGAATCGCCAGCAGCTGTAGACAAAAGCTACAACATTTAAAATGGACTATAGACCATCTATGATGAGATGGAGCAGACACGGCTGCAGAAAGTCACAGTTTTGCATGAAAAAATGACAAAATTATCTTTTCAAAGCAGGTTAATTGATCGATTAATGGATTAATTTACTATTCATATCAGCAACACATGTAGGAGTGTCTTTATGGCACCAAACACTATTTTCTGTAATACACTTGTGTATATATTCCTTGTTGTGTCTCGGTGCTACATGACTCAGACCTCAACACATACCTGTGTTGTGTGTGTTACCCATGCCTGTCATTTAGCAGGAGGTGGGGGGGCTCGTCAATGTTTGCAAGGGCCCACTCATGTCCCAGGTCAGGACCGACAAGTCTGCAACTTTAAGTTTCGTCCTAACGCGTTCTTTACAAATGTAATGCCATTTACAACCCACTAAGCCAGACCCAGGGTCTCATCCTTTGTTCAGCCTCAAATGTCGAGCGAAGTTGCAAGTTGTTCCGACGCTCTCTGTGATTTTCAAATCGCATGTTTTGCATATTTTGCATATTTCTTCTTTTGTTGATCACAGCATGCAGAAAGCCAATCATCTCCTGGTTTCTCTCTTGAATGCTACAGGTACGATTCTGTCCGTCTGCCCTGACACACAGCATTTGTCTTGCCTCTGCAAATGTTCAAAGAGTCATCCATGATTAAATTTCCATCAGCAGTAAAATCTCAAGAGATGAGCAATGCAGCCAGACAAGCGGTTTGCAACTTTCCGTAGCGTAACGATTATAACAGCCCCTTCTCCTGCAGTCTGTTGGCCTGCTCCTGTCCCAATAGAGGATAATAAATCGATATATTATAGTGATTGATTCACCCGCCAATCGCTCAACGCCTCTCAAACTTCTTCTAAACTTATATGGTTCATTACTCTGAGGTCTGGACCAGAACGAAAGCCTTCTTAAAACCTACCATGCAACCTTTGTCCAATGTCTGCTTCAGTTGTGTGTATATAGACAACACATACTTGGGTTTAGGGTATAAGCAGGGAAGTGTTGACTATATCCACGAGGTGAGGTCGACAAAGGTGAGCTATTTAGGGAAATATTGCTCCTGAATGACAAACACGAGTCATTGTTTCACCCGCTGCACTTAAACTCTAAAAGTAACTTAATGTTAAGTCACAAAACTCTTCATATCTCAGACTTTATGGAGTTATTCATTGCAGTTTAACATGTCTTTAATATTTGAAATGCAAAAGGGGAAACCAACCTACTGATGTCACAGTGCCACTGAATTGTTCTTAACTTTTATATTGTTTTTGTATTGTGTGTGCGTGCTGCAGGACTGCTGGACAATGAGGACGTACGTGGGATGATGCAGGGCTCCAACATGGTGAAAGTTCGCTCTCCGAGGTGGCAGAAGAGCCGAAACCTGCGGCTGCTGGAGGACGGACTCACTGTGTGGTGCGAGTCCACCAAAAGCTCCCGGAAGGCCAAAGCTCAGCAGACGTGTGAGTAAAGCCTGACTTTGTCGAGCCGTAGTCGGGAGAGTGTTTGTTTGGAGCGGAGTTCTCCTCATAGAGGGAGGGTTTAAGGTGGAAGAGGACCAAGAAGGAAAAGGAGTTAGTCATGAGGAGGAAAAAGGAGAGGGGAAAGTGAGCGTGCTCATGAATAAGAATGGCTCCTCCACAGTGAAAGGTTTTCATCATGGCCGAGAGGAAACTTAAGCAATATCAGATTAGGAGAAAGGGGCTTTACCTGGAGGGAAACTTATCTGCAGTGGAGCCGTGTACAAACAGATGAACCAGCCTTCCACTGGACCAGCACAGAATGGGATCTAAGTCAGTGCGCCCATTCAGCCTGCTCATTGTTCTGAGTTGTTCAGCTGGCCCTGCCCTCTCCTCTACTTTGCCCCATTAAAGGGATTGCTTGTTTTCTTAGTAAGTGAGGAGATTAACCATGGCCCCTTCAACTCGGCTAACTAATGACCATGTGTAATGTATGTTCCGAGTTATGGAAAGAATATAAAGGTGGAGCTGACATGGGAAGGATGTGAGCTCACTAATGACACCAATTCCCACAATGCACATCCTGCACTGAAAATGCAAACGTCCAGGGACAACATTTAGTCTCAATCTGTCCCTGAAATGAAATAAAAACCAAATCTTATCTTTTGACACCTTTCCCAGTAGGTTCACCGTCCTGTGAGAGCCTGTCGTCTCTCTGTTTGTAGCCTTAACTTTGCCTGACATTATTTTTCTCAGCATACAAAGTTAAGCCTGGTTTCACTAAATGGCTTATGAACAACAATTCATTTGGTGTCATCAGGATACTTTTTAGTACGACTCATGTTGTGTCAGGACCGCTGATGCCCTCTAGAGGCCGTCGTAATTATGATCAGAGAAATCAACTGGACTTTGTTGCCATAGGAAGTCTGATAAGGAAGATCAAATAGGATGACAGGGTTTAGAATAATATTTCACTGATAATATATATAGTATATCAGCGCTGTGTCCGAGATCATTTCTATCCCTCACCTACCTTACATTTTGCTTTTTGACACAGCAAATATGTTTCCGTTGCATGCAGTGCATTTCTGTTAATGAAAACTTACTGCACGAGGGGGTAAAGGTCAAACGATGCCAGCTGACGTGTGTGAGATAAATCTCTCCTTGTTGCTTGACCTTTGGCTCTCCCACCTGTCCTCTGTCTCTCGTGCGAGCAGCCGCCTGTAGCCGTGCAGAGCAGGTCGCCGAGGGAGGTTTGTGGGTCAGCAGTTGGTGAAGGCCGTCATGATTGTGCCGCACCAGAAATAAACGCAACGTGGTCTGGTTGCAGCGTGTGACACTGCTTTACCTGATGACAACAAGCAGTGTGATGGCAGGACGACCACTTCTGCAAGCAGATACTGACGTTGCTGCATTGGCAGCCGGCCGACCACCATATCTGTGTGTGTGCGTGTGTTCTGGGGCGACGGATCGGCTCGGGAACTCTTTCCTCTGACGCTCAACACATCTGCTGATACACACACACATACACACATACGTGTGACTTTTATCATGTCGCTGGGATAACCACGCAGAAGGAATGTGGAGTTATTTTGAAGAGGTGGCAGGCAGAGGCTTTATGACCTCAGGGGAGAGAATGAGGCATTGTTGAGACAGACACATCTTATCGCCAGGCTGACTGTGTGAATGCCACGCTGCAGAAGCTCCTGTGCTGAGTAGAGTTGTTTTGTTTGGATCAGCTGCGTTTGGCTGGGCAACACTTTTCTGCAGCAAGTGGTGCCCAGTGTTGGCAGATTTCCTGCAAGTCGGAGATTTAGGGCACCAGCCTTGTTTGTTGTTTTCCTTCTCTGGTGTGAACAAGACTTGAACCAATCACAGGAAGCCGTTTTTTGGGTCACATTTTAATTCTTTTCCTGTTTCTTATTATATTGCTTGTGATGAAAAACAATGACTGGCAGGAGACGAACCTGGAACAAGTCATCGGAACAAGGAGTCGAACCAGCGTCTGATGGCAAAGCGTCTTCCTCCAAATGCCTGTATTATTACATTACATCATCATCACACACAGGTCCTCTACAGTCTGCTGATATCCTCTATGTAGCATGAACCTGGCAATGCTCTGCGATGTGTACTATATAATCCAGGTACAGATTGCGAGGGGTTGTTGTCTTTTCACCCGCCAGCTGTCTTGTTCACAGTTTCTGGACCGTTTGTGAATGTAAAACAGGAACAATTGTAAAATTGAATTACTAAATAAATCACAGAGAGGCTGCAGTTACTGACAGGGAAGTGAAACAGCTTGGATATGATTACCATGACTATCAGCTGAGAACTGCATTAACTGCAGTGTGCTGTGATAGCCATAAAACTGGGAGTTTAAAATTACCCTGTTGAGACGTTGCCATGCCAATCTGCTCGGGGGATTCATGATTCCCTGAAATCACTTGACCTCAAGCCGATTTGTTTTCTTTTGGCGTTACAGCTGTATATCAGCAACTGAAGAACTCATTCATTCCTTCTCTTCTTTCCTAGTCGCCGTGACGGAGGTGGAGTGTGTGCGTGAAGGTTGTCAGTCGGAGGCGTTGAGGCGGCTGTCCGGGTCGGTGCCGGACAACCGGTGCTTCACAGTCGTCTTCCGAGGGGCCCGGAAGAGCCTGGACCTGCTGTGCCCCTGTGAGGATGAAGCTCAGCGTTGGGTGCGAGGCCTCCGCACTTTAAAGGAGCGGGTGGCCAACATGACTCAGAAGGAAAAACTGGACCAATATCCTGACCAACTTTTTCAATATGCTAGAACAAACATATTGTAGCTGGGACGGTATTGCTATGGCGACTGACTCTGCTGTGCCTTCAGCATAGCTGAGGTGAGCAGTAACGAGTAGATTTAAAAGCCCCTCCAAATATAGTTGCTGTTAATTAAAATCCCTTATAGCCAGAGGATATCATCAGTGTATATATCAGGGAGCGTATGAGATCAGGAGAATGTTAGACAGTCAGTGGCCTTGGAGACGTTTGTCATAAATAGCCGAGGACCTTTCTCTCCTGCAGTTTGCACAACTGCACAGGCAGGTGACGACGCACTAAAATGAGTCTCTTGCTGCTAATGACTCATTAACACATTTAAAGGGAATTTGACGGCAGAAGCTGAATTCAAACTGGTGGTTTTTGGATGCTTACGGACTCCGTAAAGCTTGACATCAGGAGTCAAGCAATAAGCCACAAGTTGGCAAGAGCAAGTGAAAAATGATCATAAATCCAGCTACTGCGTTAACTGTACATCAGTCTGTGAATGCAGATTGGTTTTATTCCTTGACCCTCTACAATTGGATCCGAGGCTACTTGCGGCGAGCGGATCAGAACCAGGACGGCAAGATGAGCTACGACGAAGTCAAGCGGCTGCTGCAGATGATCAACATCGACCTGAGCGAGCAGTATGCCCGCAATTTATTCAAGGTCAGGGTCACATTTTAGTGTCTTTGTATTGTGTGAATAACTGCACAGAGATTTAGTGCTGCGTTATATTTGCTGGTCAGGAGCAGTTTACTGAGGCACCTTGGAGTTTGTGCTCATTTACCCAGCCAGCAGCAATGCAACCACCGGCCTCTCTGCAGAACCTCACCCCTCTTATCTTCCATGCAACAAATCAAGAGCCAGTTATGTCTATATTGCGGGCGATTACTGCCTGCTCTGTCCCTCTGCTCTCTATTACAGCTCAATTGTTTTAAGCTCCAATACTGACCTTCCTCAGGGAGTCATATGTGAGCATCAACAGCTGGGTTGAATTATGGAGATGCTCTCCCCTGCAGGGGATTTGAGACACTCCCAAAAAAACAAAAGCATACTATGTTTGATATGGATGTTTGTGTGTCCACTCACGGCCTCTCCCCTTTCCCTTCCAGAGGTGTGACCGATCCGGCGATGGTCGTCTGGATCACATCGAGATTGAGGAGTTCTGTAGGGAGCTGCTGCGGCGGCCCGAGCTGGACGCCGTGTTCAGACACTATTCAAGCAACGGTTGCGTGCTCTCCACCGCGGAGCTCCGTGACTTCCTGGGAGACCAGGGCGAGGACGCCTCGCTGAATCACGCTCAGAGTCTCATACTCACCTATGAGCTCAACGACTGGGGTGGGTCCTGAAACAACTCTTTAAAGGATTTAAAGCAATTATCCACCACACTTTATGTCAACACTGTGAACGGCCTGAACTTGTTATGTTCTTCTAAAGAATGACTTTATATCAGAATCACTGCAGCCTGGTCTGGGCCTGCTCCCTCATGCTGCTACACTTATACACACATTTGACCCGATGAAGAGCCTCGCCTCGTTCACTCTTCAGAGACTCACCGCATTACAATTGTTATAACAAGACAAGCGTGACGGGCACCAGCTAGCTTCTTCATGCTACAATAACCTCAATAAAATGATCCCTTTAAAGGTGTAACTAAGTGATGAGCATGAGCAGTGTTTTCTACTTCCATCTGCCCGACTATTGCATCACAGGAACTTGGTGGTCAAAGGTCACTGTGACCTCACAGTACGTAACTCAAGAATGTTGGTTGTAGTTTTTAAAAACAATTCGATATGAGAAAAAGTTGAAAAACGGGAAACGAAAGTCAAACTCGCTTCCTCTTTTTCTTGGGTCATACTGACTACGGCCACTAGAGGGCAGCAGCGGTCTCTGCACAGCGTAAATCATATTAGATTTTGTGAACTGATACATAAAAAGCAAGAAAAAGAGTTGTGATAACACACCAACTCTCTTTAATAAATAACTGTTATTCTTATGGCTTTAAGGGAGACTGCGATAAAAGAAAAGCACCTTGATGAAATCAATTTGTTGCAGCTCAGAGGAACCAGTTCATGACCCAGAACGGTTTCACCATGTACATGCTGTCCCTGGAGAATGATGTGCTTAACCCCGACCACACCAGAGTCTACCAGGACATGAACCGCCCTTTGGCCCACTACTTCATCTCCTCCTCGCACAACACCTACCTCACCAAAGACCAAGTCACCAGTGCCAGCAGCACTGAGCCATACATCAGGTATCCAAGGACTCAATATCTGTTGTTGGAAGTGCTGTGCAATCATCCAGCTGTGTAACACAGATTGTGTGTGTGTGTGCGTGCGTGCGTGCGTGCGTGCGTGCGTGCGTGCGTGCGTGCGTGCGTGCGTGCGTGCGTGCGTGCGTGCGTGCGTGCGTGCGTGTGCGCGCGCGCGCGCGCGTGCGTGCGTGTGTGTGTGTGTGTAACTTACAGGGCTCTCAATCAGGGCTGCCGCTGTGTGGAGCTGGACTGCTGGGATGGAGACAAAGGCGAACCTGTCATATACCACGGCCACACTCTCACTTCCAAAGTGCCATTCAAGGAGGTCATTGAAACCATCGCTCAGTACGCCTTTAAGGTGAGAGAAGAGCTGTGTTTAGTCCTCAGCTCTGCCAGTGTGCAAGCTGCTCCTTCTTGCTTCTACTGAGATAAGTGAGTAAACAAATCCGCATTCCAATCTTCCTGCTTTCACAGCTTACTGCCCCTTGTGATTGCATATTTGGCTCGTTTGATTAACTATTGCATTGGAGCGCTCGGGTGCTTCATTGCTGTTATGTGAGCTAATTGGCATAAGGGGTTTCCTGTGTTCCTCCCACACAGGCGTCCCCATACCCTTTAATCTTGTCCTTGGAGAACCACTGTTCTGTTGAGCAGCAGGCTGTCATGGCCAAACATCTCTGCAGCATCCTGGGCAGCAAACTGCTCACCAAGCCCCTCAGTGGCGAACCGCTGAAGGACCTGCCTACCCCTGAGGTACAACACACACACACACACACACACACACACACACACACACACACACACACACACACACACACACACACACACACACACACACACACACACACACACACACACATATAAGCAGCATTTTTCCTCTGGCCTCCGGCTGTCTGGTTTTCTGATGAGGTAATTTGTTCCCTTGACCTTCCTCGCAGGAGCTGAAGGGATGTATTCTAGTAAAAGGCAAGAAACATATTCCTCATCTGGGCAAGCTGGGCAAGAACAGCAGCTATGCCAGCTTCTCCTCAAGTTCTGATGACGAACCAGCAGGCAGCAATAAGAACACACACAAGAAGGACCCTGCAAAGGTCAGTTCACGTGTGAGCCCTTTCCACCAACATGAACCAAAGTGTTGGTGCCCCTCTGGAACCAGTTTTCCAGGGCAACAACACTTGCTCTGAGTCGGCGCTCAATCTTACTTTTTGGAAACTGGATAAAGTGCCTTTCCAAGCCCGCCCGAGCAGCTGTTAACATAACCAATTTGCTCTAATGTTTGTATTTCCCTTTCACAGGTCAGTTCTAAACTGAGCCCAGAGCTCTCAGAGCTGGTGGTGTACTGCAGGAGTGTCCCCTTCTGTGGGTTTGAAAACGCATGTGAAGAACCACCCAATGAAATGTCTTCCTTCTCTGAAAGCGACGCCCTTAGGCTCATCAAAGACTCGGGTACAACAGTGGATATAATTACATCTTGACATCATAGAGAGAGAGTGAGAGTGAAAAAAAGAAAATCACTGCAGCTGATTCCAGAGGAAATATAATCCGCCTTTAGTGTAGCCTGACATGTGGTTTTCTATCTTTTCATTTGCAGGAAAGCTTTTTGTGAGACACAACAGCAGGCAGCTGAGCCGGATCTACCCCTCCGGACAGCGCCTCCAATCATCTAACTATGATCCCCAGGAAATGTGGAACGGTGGCTGCCAGATGGGTGAGAACTACACTCCCATTTAGAAGCCGGGATGCGGATGTGATAGCGGCAAATTAAGTCAATTCATTGGAAACACATGACGAGGTCAATAAGTGCAGAATAACACACATTCCTGCAAAATTGCTGCAATGTCACAACACATTGACGTCACTGCCATTTACAGATTCATTGACTGTAGTAGCCGTGTTCACTCCTCTGTGATGAGGCTTTGCAGTGTTACCGTACTGACTGCTCTCCTCTCTGTGTGTCGGGCTGCCCAGTGGCTCTGAACTTCCAGACACCTGGGGAGCAGATGGACCTGAACCAGGGTCGCTTCCTCCCCAATGGTCGCTGTGGGTACGTGCTGAAACCCAGCTTCCTGTGCAGCCTAAAGTCCAACTTTAACCCAGAGAACACAGGCGGAGGCCCCGGTCACATCCCCAGCCAGCTGACGATTCGAGTGAGTGGTGACTAATTGAGTGATATTCTTACAGACTGTGTTCTGCTTGTTACTCAAAACTCTAATTTATAACTCCCTGCCAACAGTAATTGGTTACAAGATACTGTATTACTTCACTGTTACATCACACATAATTGCTAATTGTGTCCTTTCTCCACAAAATTCTGACTTTACACATGTACCATTGTGCAAATGAATGATAAACGGCTCAGCAGAAGATTCAAACTAGCAGTTTTTTCCTGATTCATCACAAGGATATAAAAGATCGGGGGTGTCGTATGCCAGAGGATTTTGTTTGGGCTGCACAGAATGAAACTGACCTGACATAAATATGATGGTGACATTTATTTTTTTTCAGGTTATAACTGCACAGCAGCTTCCAAAGATCAATACAGATAAGGCTAGCTCCATCGTGGACCCGCAGGTGTGGGTGGAGATACACGGGGTGGCGATTGATAATGCGCGAGACAAAACTAACCGCATTGACAACAATGGTAAATGTTTGATTTCCTTTATTTACCATGAATCAACGACAGTGCATTAAACAGATGGCTGATGCATAATTAGTTATGATTAATAGTTTGTTTGCAGGAGCCAATCTAATAGCAGTGGCTTTCAGTTGATACCTGAATCTGTGCAGGACAAACATATTTTTTGCAGGAGCTCTTTCTTGCACCAGATGATTTATTCACGGCTCTTGTGCGCCCTCTACAGGCTTCAACCCACGCTGGGACTGCACCCTGAGCTTCCAGCTGCAGGTCCCCGAACTGGCCCTTGTGCGGTTCGTGGTTGAGGATCACGATCACACTGCAAAAAACGACTTTGTTGGACAGTTCACTTTACCGTTCACAAGCATACGAACAGGTGACTACCCCCCCCCCCCCCCCCCCCCCCCCCCCCCCCC